>JAQIXA010002756.1:0-16425 GCA_034699045.1 Nanhermannia cf. coronata Gr-Ori-00579 | reverse complement strand
ATGTAAAAGGTATGGGAGCGAAAATTCAAAAATTTATATCTCAAGTAATTTTGAGAGGTGAGTGCTACTACGTTGTCAGACATAGTTTTAGGATGGTTTTGGTTGATTGAACACCAAAATTTGAAAATCAAAAATATACAGGCTCCAGCTTCCCCGAGTTAGTACTCGTACCTTACCTATGCATAATCTGTAGATAGTAATGTAGATGCTAGTAGGTATAGGTATAGTATAGATTACCTACCTTAATACAAGTACGGGTTAACTTTTTAAATTTTTTACTAGAGTTAAGGTTATAAGGTATCCATATAGTTAAATTGATGAAATTAGTCATAATTTGGCGTCATAACAGTATATAAGTAGGACAAATTCCACGTAAGAAGTCATCAAATTATAAAGTTAAGTATGCAATTGTCAGGTTTATATGAATGTATACTGTATATAGTTATGATCTAGGGATTTTCCAATTTAATTATAAATGCAATAGAAAGCTTGAATTACGTATAACAAACATTATTTTATTAGATATGCATACAGAATATGTATACATAAAAGTACCTGAATATTTTATATCCTTGAAATATTCACCTGTATTCATGCTTATTTACTTTTTTACAAAGTGTTTACTAATAACTTTTGTACTTGTAATTGAGGAAAAAAGTTGTAGTTAGAGCCTCTAACTTAGAGGCAGTTACTTAGCACATATACCTACCTTTGCTACTATCAGTAGTATCTTGCCCCAATCAATTAAAGATTATTTCTTAAGAAAAATTGGATCTTTCATTACCATAAAATGAAATAAGTATCTATATTCCTTTAATTATACATTCAGTACATGGAACTCGGATCAAAAAAAAACAGAATTTTAAAAAGTGTTCAATATTTTTTTCAAATGAATTTCGATTCTTTTAAATTTTATTTAATCTTTGGGATTTACTTGTGTTCATTGATTATATGTGGAAATGGAAATACCATTAATAGATATTATAGAGGTAATGCATGTTTAAATAATAAATAAAAACGTGAATTTCAATTATAAGTATAATTTTTTCATTTCCAGAACAAAATTTATGGATATATGGTGAAATTCCTTATGTAATATCCAATGGGCTAGGTATGTTACAGACAGATATTGTAAAACGAATTTTTTTTTACCAAACTCATGCACCTCAAAAATTTCTACTCAAAATGTTCTTTTCAAGATACAAAGTCCTTGAGATTTTTATCAAAAAGTAGAGATAAGAAATTTTGGGAACATGGCATTTTTTTGATTTGAATATATTATGTAGTAACCAAATATGGTCAAATTATAATTTGGGGTAAATTTAAGTCTACCGAAAAGTTAAATTACCATCTTAATTTATTTTGTAGGTTTTTTAGAAAAGGATTTAATTTATGATGCAATGGGTCAAATAGAGAATAACACTTGCCTTCGTTTTGAGCCGAGGGAGCTTGAAACTTCATTTCTACTCGTAGAGTTTCAAAATGCTGAAAACCCCTCAAAATCAAGTGATAGTGATGAACAGTGTTATGAACTCACTGGAGAAGTGAATAAGAAAATGGTATCACAAAAATTTACATTTATTGCTAACTAATTCGAATAAAATATTTTTGAGAATTTATTAGAATAATAGTTATAATATACTCAGGATATAGGTAAATAGTGTAAGAATAGGGTACTAAAGTTCCAAAGAAAAATACCAGGGAAATATCCAAAGAAAAATTTTCCCGGGGTTTTCCCTAGGCAAATTACTCAAGGCCTAGACGATATGTACCATAAAATAAAAATTGGCGCTGCTGTTTACTGTAGCGCCTAGCCCAGTACTAGCACTAGTATTATTAATTTATGATATGTACCAGTAATCAGTACAACACCAGTTAGTACATATCAATAATAATCTACAGTAGGGGTAGGGTAGTAGAATTGATACAGTACAGCTAGTCAGTAGTGATACTGATTGAATTTGATTTATTTTCAGATTCTTACAATGGATAAACCGAGCAATTGTACACTTCAGAATAATTTGGTAGTCCAGCTTGGAATGGCGGCCCTTAAGGGAAATGAGGAAAAAATGATGTACGATCAATTTACAGGGACTGTCAAGGACATTTTAGACGATATCAACTGGTTTTATTGTAATAAACATTTGCTGCTGGAATCTTCGAAAATAGAAACTACCAAAGACGATCTGATCAAGTTCATTAAAAGTATATTTTAGACTATACATTAAATTAATACTGATTATATTACCAAATTAAACTTGTTTTTATAAAGTAAGACAGTTTTTTATCTTCATATAATTTTGAACAAAAATGTATTTTTGTAGGTAGGGTACCCTAGTTATCAAACCGAAAAAAAATTGTAAATTAAACTGAAATACATAAATAAATACATAATTACAGATACTGATATATGTATCTTTATTATGCAAGATTGCAGTTTACAATTTCCAAGTATAGTTCTTGTATCCTAATCTAATACATGCACATAACACATACACATACATACAAGTATGATAGCGATAGCAGATAAGATGAGCTTACTTATGTAATACTTATAATTAAAAATTGTCTAAAACAAATATTCTAATAGGTATCTTTCGTATTTGCATAAATGACTTTATGAAATCCTAGAAAATGTTTTCAAGACTTTGAACTTTTAGTTTTATTTACAAAAAAATCGTTTAGCGATATTTTAGAAAAACAAAAAACCATTCATATACTATCAGTATCTGTAATCTGTAGTCTGTAGTTAGTAATCATCAATTGCTAAAAATGCAAATACACTATTATTTTGTTAACTTTTGTATAGCTATATCCGTAATTTTAATTTTATTCACATTAGTTGAAGGTAATTTATAATTATAAGAAACCTAGTTATTAAACTGATTAGATATCTAATTAAATCGATTCTCATTTCAGGCGACTTTCGTAATACTCATGGAATGAATAAGCCCTTAAATTCAAATGTGTATTTTTGGAAAAAAACAGACAAAAATGGATTTCAAAATCAAAATCAAAAAGTTACCTCAAATATCAGTCGAAGTGGAACTAGCAGTAATAGTAGTAGTATAATCGATCAAGAAAGCAAGTCTATATCAGTGTCAGTGATTGACATTGTTAAAGTTTCATTCTCAGAACTATTTAGAAGAATTAAAGGCTCCTTTAGCTTGAATGACAAATCTTATGCAGAATTTTTTCAAGAATATCAATTGGATCTATTTTTTGATTTTCTCTACGGACTTTTTAAGGTTGTGAAATTATTAAAATGATGGTTTTGTCAATCACGATATCCTAAAAGATCTAAATGTCAAAAAGTTTCAAAAGTTAAAAAAAAAATCTCAGAAAAAGTTAAAAATTTAATGGCTTTAGAGCTTTTGAATTTTGTGTTTGCTTTTCAAGTTAGACCAAATGGGAACTTTTAGGTTTTTTAGTTTTTAAAAGATTTTCATAGTTCACGTCCATACTCGTAAAGTATCTTTACTTACATAATATTCATAAAATGTATTTAAATAACAGATTTCAAAATCAGATTGCTGAGCTCAATTCAATTTTTTTGAACTGAACTGATAAAGTGGACTGATGAGCTGATTACGATTTTAAACTTTTTAATAAGTTTAGTCTTTTGGAATTTTTAGAATTTTATCAATAGTAATACTACAATTACAATGTAAATATAACATTGAATAATACAGTTCCCTATACATAAAGTTCTGTTACTGAAATTCCAAAAACCTCGAGTATTAGCATTAAATGCCCTAATTATATACCTACATTTTACATTACATATATTATACAGTAGTAAATTTTAAAATGTTTACCTAAAAGTTCAATAATATCCTGTATTGGTTTATACAAAGTAATACTGATGTAGGGTATTAAAATTTCTGATATTTTGAACTATTTTTTTAGAGTTCCAATGAAAAATAAAGATATATTACCCTACTAAATTAATGCTAAATAACCTGGATATCGTGATTGACAAAATTTGTATTTCTATGAACAGTGGATATTCTTTTTCTACGTTTCTCTTATAATATTTCCATAAATTATCTCATTATTAGAGTAAAACCTATCGTTTTTTTTATTAAAATTAAAAATTTCATATAGGTAAGTATTAGGTACCTATAAAACATGTTTAGTATAAACGTAAATAAATTATTAATTATGTACCTACAGATATATATCTGTATATTCTACCTACATATTATTCAGATCTTAAATTTGGATAAAAGAACAAAAATATAAATTCTGATTCTAATTTTGTAAGACAATAATGATTTTATTAATCTAAATAAATCTATTGTACTAATACAAACAAGTACAAATACAATGTATACATCAATTAATTCGTATCAATTCTTCAACACGTTTGATCCAAAATATTTCTTAAATAAGGTTTTGATCTTCAATATAAAAACAATTAGATTTCCTCACAAAATGATCAATTTTGTTAGCTTCATAAAAGTTCATAAAAGTTTTCAAAAATGTATTTTACTTTGAGTTGCTTTTGTTTACTTTTTCTAGCTGGGAAAAATTTTGTGGACGGGCATGGTATTTTTTAATTTTAAAGTATCTGTATATCTGTACATATCAAGTTTTCAAGAAAAAAATCCATTATGAATTCAGGTCGACTGATGGAACCTCCAAATAGATCGAGTTTATGGAGATTAAAAGAATTTTCAGAACTTGACCCGCCTATAAATTACGAGTATTAACAAAACTTGGCATACCTATTACTTATTACCTAATAATTGATAGATCATAATCAGTAAAATTATAATGGTATTTTTCGATAAATATGGTACATACTTTATAAACAAATTTTTACTAATTTCAGTGACAATGCTCTTTATTGTGGGGGTACCTAACTATACTGGAATTGGTAGATTACTATAATTTTTAAAATGTAAAAATGTTCATTTTTTCCAGGTTTTGGTACACAATATGACAAAAACGGAGGACGTTGTGGTATATTTTAAAGATTACTCATAAAATTTTAGATAAAGTAATATGAAACATATCAGGTTAGGAAGTTTAGAATTCTAATAATGTTACCCTACATATTAAAAGTACATACCTTACTTATTAAAGGGACAATACTTATCTTTAGGATTAGTATTGAAGTTGCTCAATTTCAAAAAGAATTCCCTTTAAAAGCCTAGAAAGCAAATATCAGAAAATTGAGAAAAATTTCGACAAAACTTTAAATCCAAAACTCGTATTTTGCCTAATCTCACTCACTCTACTGAAACATGTATACTACCTTATACCTATAAGGTACTATACTGATATGTATTTGTAAGTTGGAGTATTAAATATTAAAGTATGATCTAGAGAAGGTATAGGTTCTCTACCCTTGGGTCTTTTTACAGTAGGTAGTTTTTATGATGTTTTTTTTGTTTTGATTTTAAACTTGGAAAAGTGGATGATTTATTTATTAATTAGGCTTTTGTGGTGACAATTGGGCAGATTCACAGCCAAGAGAAAATGAAGGTTATTAAAGTTTTTATCAAAATAACAATTAGTATAATGTAACAAGAGGTATCTAATTAATCTGTTGGATTTTAGACGGTGGAAAATTTGGTCGAGGAATAATTGCGAGGAATTATTCTAGTGGCCAAGTAAGTAACAATTAATTTTACAATTTCTTAAAATCTAATCTAAAATTATAATTATACATTACATAAATGTAGTTACATAAAATAACATTACTAAACTATGCTTGAATGAATATTTATCTGTATGAACGACTAGGTCATTAATTATTATAATTAATTGTGAAAATTTGCAGGTCATCGATATATCAGTTGAGCTAACCACAAGTCATAAAGGATTTTTCGAGTTTTTTCTTTGCGTTCGAAATTGGGATAAAGAGAAGAAAAAGTCAGTTCCGTCAGAATCTGACGATTGTTTTAAAAAATACCATTTGCCCATTGCTGATGGAATCACAACTGGCTACAAATATGCGATTCCAACTTACGACAAAGGTTTTTACAATACCAAAGTTAAATTACCCAATGATGTAACCGGGGATAAGTAAGTGTAACATTTTACAATTTCTTAAAATCTTTCTAAATCTAAAATTATAATTAATACATACGATAGAAGTGTTCTGCTCTGGGACTATACAGCTGGTAAATTTTCTATGATTTTTAAAAATAAAAGTTCATAATTTTCGGTAAAATTTGTAGGAAATCGGTGGGCAAGTTGTGGAAATGGAACATCTATGAATGGTACTACTTTATAAATTGTGGCTAACTTGATTAAAATTAAAATTGTTCAAAAAATAAAATTATTTTGTATTATTTTGAATTAAAGGTTGTGGAGATCAAGAAATTTTCAGAGGTATTGCACTATGACATTTTTTTGGAGATTTTAAAATATTTTTTTGGCTAGGCTGTGCTGATATATCGATAAGATAAATTACCATTAACCTAACCTGATTCGAGAAATTTTCAAAAAGAATAAAAATCTAATAATTATAAATGTAATATATCCTTTAAAATTTTAAAATTATATTTTTATATCATACCTAATTACTAATTACCTATAAAAGTTTTAAAAATATCCAAATAGCAAGGGCTCGCCTGGCCAATTAATTATAATTTAACAATTCAAATGATATCTAAAAATTTGTATCTATCTGTACGTATATAAGTAAGTATTTTCTTAAAAGTTTAAAGTTCCTGACTTTAATATTACTAACTGACTGATTCATATGGTTCATGAGAATATGTGTTTAACATTATATACGAAGTAGTATTTTATAGAAAAGACGATTATCAAAGTGTTTTTATTTGATGAAAAATAAAATATAATATTATGTGAATAATGGTTGTACCATACCATATTAATTAGGCGACTTCGCTTCAGTGTCAGTGTACTTAATTTCAGGTCTAATAAAAGTAAAATAAATTAGAATTATTTTGTACTTTTTAGTTCACTTAAGTACATTCGATTTTCTAAAGTTTTTTCTACTTGCATTTATTTTAAAGTATGAGCATTGTTATTTAATGTTATTTACCTACTTCTGGCTTTACTAAATAGTAGAAGAATCCAGATTGTCAATTTTTTCACTTTTTACCATAACTATGAAAGATTAGGTTAGCTAACCTGACCTAATTAAAATTGTAAATATTCAGCCTTAATTCATATGGCCTTTTTTGGAAATATCTCAGAATCAGAAAATGTATGTATTTCATTTTTCAAAATTCCGAAGGTGATATGCAAACCACAGAAAAATACTACATACCTACATTTTTTTGGTACCAATTACCAATGCAATGACCCAATGCAATGTCTAATACATTCGATAAATACATAGTCATTAGATTACATAATTACATTTATTATTTCTATTTATCTACATCATGTCATTCGATAAAAAAAGTTTTGTTGGTTTATTAGAATATAACCGAGTAACCTAAAAAAGGGTTATAGAAACAACGAATCAAATTGGTCTTTTGATTTTTTCGATTTTTGAAGGAGCAAAATTTTTCGATTTCGATTTCAGTTCCGAATTAAAATTTGAAGAGGCAAGACCATCTTTGTTCTCCCACGAATTTTCATCATCTAAATTTTTCGTTTTAAAAATCATCTAAATTCTTAATTGGACCATCTTTTCCATCAACTTTTCATCATCTTTATCAACTAAAAAACTACCATCATGTCTTGCTGTGGCGGTGGAGGATCAATGTACTCGAGAGGTAAAAAACCACCAAAAAAAACCATGAAAAAGTAAGTTTTTATGTCATTTTCATGTCATTTTCAGGCTGCTGTTCACCATCTTCCTGCTGCTCTCCTTGTGGTGGCTCTTCTTGTGGATCTTCTTGTGGTCCTTGTGGTGGATACTCATCATGCTGTGCACCATCATGCGGGTAATATTCAGTATAACATACCTATCCTATCCACTATACAGTTAGCTTTCTAAAATGTGATTCAGCTGTGAAAATTAGGTTTTGGTCATAATTTTGTAGGATTTAGCCGTGAAAACCAGATTTTGACAGCTATTTTGAATGTATTTTTACTTGTATGCAAAATAGGGGAGGGGAGACTTTTACTTGTAATATTTAAATGTTATTGTGTACGGATTTAGCTGTGAAAATCACATTTTAACCGCAATTTTGTATCAATTTTATGATTTTACTCGTAAAAAAAGGATGATTTACATGAGCATAGCTGAGTTACTGATGATAAATAGATGTTGCAATTTAATTATTTATTGATGATTGTTTTATTTTTTAGAGTTGGAGGTTTTCGAGCAACTGGGTTTATGTCAGGTTTGATTATAAATATCTCTAGAATTTGAAATGGATGAACTATTGATAGTTGATAGAACTAATTTTTAAAATTTATTTATTAAGTTGAATATTAATGCTATATAATCGGATTTAGGTTGCGGATGTGTCCCAGGGGGAAGCTTCCGGTATGGTCGAACTAGTGGATGCTGTGGTGGAGGATTTGCTTCTTCAGCTTGCTGTAATTCGGGAATATCAAGGTACATTTTCTGGATTAATAATATTGATAAATTATGTAAGAACTTAATGGCAATACTATAATTTTTATTTCATTTATTTAGTGGCTGCTGCACTCCTTGCTGCTCACCATCACCTTGCTATGGGTTTGATTAATTTCAATATTTTTTTATAACTTTTATTGTATATAATTTGTGGGTATATTATTTTAGGAGTGTTAGAAGATCATGCTGCTAGACCGGATGCTGGAGCTCTTCATTTTTTATGAATTTGGAACTCATCCCATCGTCATTCAATATTTGTCATCTAATATGCAAGACCATCTTAATTATTAATTTTTCTAAATTCTCAGTAATAAGATCAAAGATCTTCAAAATTAAACTTTATTATACATGTAAACAATTAATTGGATTAAATAAAATGACAGTAGTATAATCATTAAATTATACTCTGTATTATTTTAAATGTAAGGCATAAGTAAGCCCTTGTTTTTATTTATTTTATGATTATTATAGGTACCAATTTTATGTTAGAAAAATTAGAATTAATAAGGTAATAGAATAGAAATACAGAATAGAATAGGTGAATTTAGTTCTTCATAGTTCATATTCAATTGATATAAATTAACATGTTATTTAAGTTAGGTTGTGATTATAATTATAATCTAGGTAGGTAGTGGTAGTCAGAAGTTTTATGTTCTAATTCAGAAGAGTTTTCGATGATATTTCGATATTTTTAAATTTAGGGGGTCGTCAATTCATTTTTCAATGACACCATTTCAACATTCTTAGACGATGGCCTTCTTTTCTTTGGCCGAGCCTTTATTTGTTCTACTAAAGCTAAAGCTGAATTAGCATTCATTTACGGTCCTGGACCAGGACTCCTGGTATTTACTTTTTGCTTACTATAATATATTCTGTAGTCTGATTTGGAGTTGTAATTTATTCATCAAAAAAGGGTCATTCAGTTTTTTCTGCTGGAAGTCTGACCATCTGATGGTGAGATTCGAGATTGAATCATATTGGATTCGATTGATCTAAAATCGATCAGATAATAATTTGAGATTCCTGTTTCTCAGAAAACAAGGATGAAATCGTAAAATAAGATATATTTCATATCTATGATCAATCAAATTCAAATTAAAAGGATGATCTAGAATTTTGGTTTTTCTGCCGATCCTTAAAAATTTCTTTCAAAATTCAAAATTTTAATTAAATTCTAATAATGGCTTGTCGAGAGGGGGGATATTTATTCAATGGAGTGTATGGTGGTCGAGTCAATCATTATAGTGGAGGTTTTTTTATCAATCAAATTTAAATTATACTTTAAAGTACAATATTTTTTCAAAAATTTTAAGGCAATTGCTCGAGTCCATGTGGGCCCGTAAGTTTGCTTTCACTCTAGGTCTAGTAGGTCTAGTTAATCCTTATTAGTATTCGACTCTCACCAGTATGGCACTTTCACCATACTTTCACTAATTTAGAATGTATAAAGTACGTAGGTATGTAATATTATTATTATTTATACCAATTTTAAAAAGTGTGGATGTGGTCCTTGTTCTTTGAACTTTGGTGCTGAACACAGGGGTCATTTCTCAGCTCCACCTGGAGGTTTAACTAAATAACTAAATCATTTAATTTAACTAAATATGTTAGGCCTATAAAATTATTTAACCTACTTATGGTATTTCTATCTATAGGTTATTTAGGATGGTGTGGATCTCGTTGTTATCCTGCTCTCAAAGGTAAGAATATGTATTGCCATACACATACCGATTATATCTTTTGTCTGGTAGTTGGTTGGTGCCCATAAGGTACCCAATTTACTAACTGAATTAACCTGTATACCGGTAAAATAACTGGTAAAATTCATAAATGTATGTTTAGAATCATTTACAGAATAAAGAGGCAGAATAAATTTTCGAATCTCGAAATTTTGATAATTTTTTAACCTTTTTCTCAAATGAGAAAATTTATACCAGATGATTTTACAAAAGCCATTTAAGAGTAGATAAAAAAAATAATAATGTGGTAGTTAAAATAATATGTTTTCACTTTAGGCAATGGATGCTGTTCACCATGTACTCGTAAATGCGGTCCATGTGGTCCTCATTTGTCCGGTTGTTGTGGCCCTTGTGGAAGGTCTTGAAAAAGAATGCATTATAATCGATTTCAACCATATCTATATACACATAATACCTACTTGATACCTTTACTTATAGTTTTTTTTTGAATATTTCTAGTTCTTTTAAAAGATGCTGTTAAAAAGAAAGTTAAAGATGCTTAAGGCTTATCATTTCCTTTTTGAATATCACAACCTTCTGCACTTAATATACTATATAGTATACCTATGGTATGATATTGAAAAATTGTCTAATTCGGTTTAAATTATAAAATATTGGCTTGAAAAATAAATTGAATACTTCATTTCACTATCAGAAACTACTGTAATCAAAACAAAATTGAATCGAATTCAAAATTTCCTTAATTTATTTCTCTACCATTTTAGATACTATTTACAATATAATTAAACTTTCAGGATCTACAATTACGTTCAAAACTACCACAAACTTAGAATTCTTAAGATTTCTTCGGACCGATTATTTCATGAGAGTTTTATTCGAAATTTTTTTGCTTTTAATGTCCAATGACACATTCATTAATAATGATGACAGCATTCGGGATTTCTTTCCCATCACCGATTCCCAGAACTGGACTCAAATGTGCGGGTTTTTTACTGTCCGCCGAGAAAATTTCTAAAAGTCCATTGAGAGTTGAAAATACGTATGCAATTGGTTTATGGGTTTCTTTCATGGATTTCTCTAAAAATTATAGGTAGATTAGATTAATAAATAAAGCATAACATTCAGATCAAAATTTTCAATTTTGAAATCTGAGATTTAGCCTTTCACAATACAATTGATGAAATTGCCTAAACCTTAGATTTCAAATTAAAATGTCTGGTTTAAAGACTTTTCTTTCACCTGAATAGACGTCGATTTTAAACTCCCGATCTCGATCACCATTGCACAAAGTTGAAAGGTCAAGTACCGCTCTATTGGACCAAACCGGTTCTTTCCCCTTAAACTCCTCGGATCTGTAGACATAAGTGAAATTCCCCGATTTCGGATTCTTTTTCCCCAGGATATAAAATAATTTTGGTGTAAATAGCCCTTTCCCTTGAAATATATTCTTTCCGCTTAATTTGAGGAAGAGCTGCAAAAATTTTATAAAGTTTTATCATAATGTATAAATGCGTTTATAAAATGCGTTCTCTATACATTCATACTTACAGGTCATAGGTATTCCTAATTTATTACTAATTTTTCAATGTTCCAACCTACCTTTTCGCCAGTATCCCTGACTGATCCACTCAATTGCTCAACTTCCAAGTGCATCGAACCTTAAAAAAAATTAAAAATTAAAAATTGAGATTTTGAATCTTATTTCCGAAAATCTTATAGGTACTAGGTACTAGTCACCACTTCGTATTACATCATACACATAAGGTACTTACTATAAAGGATAAGTACTCGATAAATACTCAATTAAATTGACATTCAATTCAATGAATAGTCATGCTTTTTTAGAATTGATGTGGCATTTTGTGAGTGAGTGATAGAAAATTTCTGAAAGGTCTACGTACAATTTTTTTTGCAATTGGTTACTATAAATAATAAGGTAATTCCATTACATTTTTTACATTTTCTATAGGTAATTTAGGGTTCAAGAAAAAGCATTACTGATTACATAAGTAAGCTCATTTTAGGGTCTTATTCATTTTAATGAATTATGATTTTTTTTTTCTAACCTGGACAGGACCTTTGTGAGTCGATTGACACCAAGTTGGACACTCTACGTGCCCCAGTTGTATTAGCATCTAATTTAGATTTTGAAAAAGAAAAGAAAAATTACAAATCCCGACCGAAGCTTACCAACAACTTTTTCCGTATTACCCCTTTCTCTCAAATCAATATTGAAAAAATTGTCCGCTTCAACGCCAGCCAAAACTTCAGCCAAATTGACCTCGACAAAGCCAAGAATGTCGGTCTCGTGAACTTCAGTCTGACCTGGCTTGTCAACGTCGTAAATGATGAATTTCAAAGGTACTTCAACGTCGTCCTTGTCAGGGTTCACCTCGAGCATCACTTTCGTAATAAAGTCAGGGTTCAGATCGTCTAGAATCTAGAACAAAATATGAATCAAGTAGGTATATAGGAAGAGACTTAAAATTTCATTTTACCATTTCTGTCCGACCAACTTCAGACCAATTTTCATCATCTTTCTTCTTCATCATTACAACGGCCATCGGGTCACTCTTCGAAAGAAAATCTTTGTTCTTGAGATTCCTAAAACGAACAAAAAAGCATTATTTTATTGTTTAAATCTCTCTTTTCAAATATTATGTAATAAGTAAAAGTAAAAACGTAAATCTGAAAGTTTTTTTTGTCAGAAAGAATAGATATCTTACATTGGTTTTCTGACCAAAAAACAAATTATTTTTACTTACCTAAAATGTATTCAAAAATCTAATAGATACCAGTAAATTATAGTTAGATATGTCAGTACCTATATGTAAGTAGTGATAAGATCAAATATGGCATGTAAAAGACCCTTTTTTGAATAATATTAAGCCAGATCCAAATTCTTCGATCTTTTTTATCACGAGATACCAAATTTCGAAAAAATCCGTCCAAAATCTAAGTCACAATACAATCCAATTTTGAAATTGGAAGCCGAGTGGAAAAAATTGTTTCACGATTGCTATTCAATTCAAGACTCAAGATTGCAAAGTTGATGAAATTGAAGTTACATAAGGTCAGGTTGCCCCCAAGTCTTCGAAATATTTTCAAAAAAAAATCCTTGGTTGAGAAGATATTCATCGGAGGAGGGGAATCAAGCCTTTTTTGAGCATTTTTCCAGTGTTTCAAAAGATGCCTTGCTTAAGTCATGGACAAATGGCAGAGAATGAAGTGTTCCATTTTAGTTCTTGTGAATTTCTTTCAACTTCTATTTTTTATAAATGAAACCCAAGGAAAATTACATACCATATTTGATACACCCACTATATCTAAAATTTTTATAACTTTTACATTAATCCAGTTTAGGTCAAATAAAATAACTTATAAAACTTAAACTCGTAATACAAAGTAGTAGGTACATTATCTTTAGAAATACTCGTACTGAATACTTCTCATAATATGTACCTACAAATAGTTAAGTAATCGGATTAAACTTTTTTTAAATTAACATAAAATCTACCTATAGGTTGATTCCACTAAAAATTCCATTAAAAAAATTTTTTCAAAATTTTTTTGTAAAGTTTGAAAAGTTTCAAAGTTTGAATTTGAATTTGAAAAATTTGAAGCATCTACTGCTACTAGGTAATATGTACCATATATATTCATTCCAGATTAATGATTTGATAAGATGATAAATACTTTGGTAAATTATTTAAACTGAATTTACCTGCATGAAATTGCAAATTCGATAAATTTATCTTCAACCTCAACTTCTTTGATATCTTGCTGTTCCCCGCCAGCACTTTTTTTACACTCTATTGAAGCATTCGAGGCGGCTGTCGATGGCCTTGATTTTGCTTTCGATTTCTTCTCTGCAATGACATCAACTTCTGGTGGAGCTTCAGCCACTGGCTCTTCTTTACTCTCTTCACCACCACCACCTTCAGCACTTTCACCTTCTTTATTTTCTTCACCCTCTTCAGCTGGTTTTTCTTCATCTTCACCAGCAGGTTTTTCACTTTCATCCGCCTCAGCTTTTTCCTCAGCAGTCTCTACAGGCGGATCTTCACCATCTTTCCCAGCACCCTCCTCAACTTCAGCAGGTTCTTCAGCTTTCGGCTCTGTACTTTCATCAGCTTCTTTTTTCTCTGGAGTATCGGCATTTTCTTCAGCAATTGAATCTTCTTTAGCAGGGGGGACTTCAACAGAGCCTTCACAAACATCTTCACCAGATAGATCTATAGATTGGGACATTTTCTTCCGATTTTTCAGAGTGACTATTTTCCTTAAATATTATGCAGGATATAAACTTTATTTGAAATAGTAAATAAACTTACCTTAACGCGAAAATCTTGGATTATTATTTATCCACGGTTTCTGAGAGTAATTAATTAATTTTATAGCAGTAATAAACTCTGCTTCTAATTACTCTGTAAATCCGAAAACTTATAAAATACTTTTTGTATATCCCCGCAGTATAGATCCTCAATCCTTATATTCAGATTTTAAAATTTCTCCACATTTCTTTGACTTAACTTTTGCCTTCTTCGACCACCTCAAAATCAAAATGTATAGTTTCATCGAAATAGTGACCATTCCATTCATTTCTAAATCCACATATCTGTAGGTACCTATTCGTCCAGCTAATTATATTTTCCCTTACAAAATCCAATTGTGATATTAAAGGTCTTGCGTATACTTTTAATCTTGAGAAATATTTATCTCGGCCTATTTAATCTCAGATGGGATCTCTTTTTTGCACAAAAAGAAAGTATAAAATTTGCAAGGAATTTGTAGAAAAACATGCAAATCCACTTTTTATTCGGTTATACTGTAACATGTAAAATCACTTTGGGTCATTTTTTCTCTAGGTATATTTATTTATAAATTAAGAATAAATATATTTATTGGTATTTAAAAATTCATATCAAATTTGACAATGGCATTTATGTATAAATAACCTTTGATGGTTTTTCATTAAACCTTATAACTAACATCTATAGGTATACCTATTTACTTTTAGAAGAAATTTTAATCACAATTTATCTAAATTGGAATTTAAAAAGCTTTTGAATGTTATTTTTAGTTAGCCGACATCAATGTCTGTATTAGGTTTCGTACAAGTACATAATATAGTACCTATAGGTATAGGTTTGTATGTAAGTATACTCCATAATACGATATGTACCTAAGTAGGTATGTATAATATCCGTATCCGTAAATAGAGACTATTTTGCATTTACATGTCTGAAACATGAAACATCATACTTACTGGTATTGATAAGTAGGGTAAAGAAAATATGGATATTTTGCAATTATTCAAAATAAATTGATATTTTAGTAAGTTAATTTTAAATGGTCAATTCGCGAAAAACATCTTTTTAAAAACACAAACACCTCTTGCCCCTATTAATACATACTCTATTTTCTAAGTATTCTAATCCTAAGTAAAGTAGTAAAATATGCGCATTACTTGAGAAAAGTTTCCAACAATTATAACGTACTATATTAACAATTAACATGCCGAAAGTTAATGAACCTAGGTATATAGTGTTACCTAACCCAATATAACTATCCCGCATTTGAATCTCAATATCTCAGAAGATTTGAGTTTTTTTAAAACTTTTTGCAAAAAATTTACCAGAGATCAGAATAAGCGATCAGAATCAAGTCAGAGTTTACTATATTGGCATGGATGAATTATGTTAAGGCTATTTGGCGTGACCTATTTGGCCCAATATACCTGAATAAGTGGCTTTTTGGACATTTAAAATCAAAATTTAAAAATACCTAAATAATCGAGCAAAAAAAACCAAATCGAGTTATAAAAATTTCAAAAAAATTTCAAAAAAATTATGCAAACAAGGTTTGTCGAAATTAAACTGATACTGATACACCAACTTCAAAGTTTGAAAAATCATAATGCTACCAACAATACATTATTATTAGGACAGTAAACCTTTACTTATAAAAATAAATTGTAAAGCTTTTATGAAGATCTAGACAATTTAACTAAAAATAAATATTTATCTATTTTCTTAAATTGTATTTATATACAGTGATTTTGCGTGATATTTGGGTTTATAGACAATGGACCATAAGACATTTCCCCTAATAGTAAGAGAAATATACACTAACAAAGGCGAATGCCCTAAGAGTCATATCCCCTAAGAGACAAACTACTATGAGACAAATGCACATTCAGATATA
>JAQIXA010002755.1:0-16427 GCA_034699045.1 Nanhermannia cf. coronata Gr-Ori-00579 | reverse complement strand
CTTTATCGACTTTCCTGCATAAGAACATTCGTTCTTGTTTGATTCGCAGTGTCTTTTGTTATAAATAACAATTTTTTATAGTCTCTTGGACTATTCTATTTATCTGTTGTACATTTGTCTTTTTAGTCAAATGTGCCTACATAACTTTGTAGGACATTGGTCTTGTAGGCCTTTTGTCTTTTTGTAGGTTTGATGCTTGTAGGCCTTTTGTCTGTAGGTCCTTTGACAACAGACGGATATTTCGGATATCAAAATGTATACTGTACTAGCATTTTTTTTCTTATTTTCAGCAACACTTACAGGTGACAAATGCGGTCCAAACATGAATTGTACTCAGGATACAATTAAATATTCATCAGATTCATTCTGTCGCTGTCTCAAAGGATTTAAACCTCAACTCAACTCTGAAAATGTTTTCGCCTTCTGTGTTAAAGATCCGGACACACCACCCGAGGAACCCCAGGGGGAAGAACAGTTTCAAAGTCAAAAAAATGCAGCATATCGATTCATCTCAAAAAATCTCCAAATCCCCATCATAATAATAATACTCAATCGATTTCAAAACTGACCTTCTTTTTACAAACCCTACAACTAACCCTAACCACTAGTGTATTTAAAAGCCCATTTTAAGGAATTTACTTTACAAATCACTTTACAAATTATTTTTTTTAATAATTTATTATTCCTTCCATTTCTTTCATTATCATTTTTTATCCTTAAATAAATTGTACAATATTGTTTTTCTATCCTAATCCTACCTACCTAATATAGTAGTAGTACATTTCTTAAGTATATTCTTTTTTAGGTACAGAAAAAATCTGAATTGTTTTTTGTTCATCTCATCATTTCATTCGTAACCTTTGAAAAAGATAGCCATATTTGTATTCTATATAGGTACCTTAAATAGTTAAATAATTATATGATTTGTTCTTTATATATTTGGATAAAAATATCTAGTGTTTAGAGCTATGGGCTATGAAATATATATATTTTAATTTTAATTATTATAAAGTTCAATTATCAGTACAATTACATCAAGTCTAGTCTATCAGTAAAGTCATATAAAAAACGTCAAGTCATCAATACATATATACTTAAGATAATCTCATTTCTTTCTCATTTCATAAACAATTAATAATTAAGTACCTAACTTATCAATAATTAGCAGAAAAATCAGAGAATAAACAAAATAAGTACTTATTCTATTACCTAATTCCTAATACATAAATATGTAATTATTCTAACCTAAAATAACATAAACATTTCTCTATACTCGTAACTTCTCATCGTAGTGTAGTTTAGTGCTATATACAACATATTAAATTTTAAAATTAGTCACTGCCTAAATTCATCTTTCTCTCTGATAGTAGTTAAAAAAAAACAGACTTATAAATGCTTGTGACTGAACTGGCTGCTTTTTTATAGCTGTACAATTTCCTATTTTTTTATGCTGATTTGTCCTTTTTATCCTCATAAAAAATCTCTAAAAATATAACTCGTACCCTAACTATCATAAACTGTCATTCATTTACACAGCTAAATTTCAATAATAAAATTATCAACAATACATTTTTACATAACAAAATTTCATTATTGCAAGAACCTAACTAACTAAACTGCTTACTATTCTGTAATACAAGTATACCTGCCACAAAGAATGTTTATTGCCTATTGGGAAATCTTAATTTTTTTCGAATTCTATAAAATGTTTATAGTTTATGGAATGAATTTTTAACCCGTTTACTGTTTACAGACATTTATAGATTCTAAATTCTAAATTTTTACTTATATTTAATAGAGAGATTATAAAGTAATCTAGTACTAGAACTTTCAGATAAAAAAAAGGTATAAAAAAGATAATTTTACATAAATATTGAATTGGGAATGAAATGCATTCATTGGACTTGAATTCAAATGGAATTTTTCAAAAAAGTTACTTACTAATCTTGAGAATTTTTTTCAATCAAATCTTTAAACTTGTAACTTTTACGTTTCAAATACTTTTGAAAAGGAAGAGGCACTTTTATATAGTAAATTTGTCAACATTTCTCAATATTTCTTATATTCCTTACCTACACGTTATTTTTTGGTCAAAGGTACACTAACCATTTAAAATTCTCTAATATGTATTCCTAATTCTATACAAATACATTTACTTTTTTTACTCTTAAGTAGAATTTTTAGTACTTTTTTTAGCATTTTTGAGACATTTGGCTCAATATTTGTTCTTTTCAATAGGTATATAATCTTATATGTATAGATTTCCTCATAATATGTCTACGATGATATGTAATGTAACTATAATATTTTAGGTTAAATATATATTCCTAACTCCTAGCTATCTACAGGTTTATATTTTCAAATAATCAATATTTTATGAATGTACATGTCTGCTGCAATAGTTTCCTATAAAGCTGCCTATATTACTAAAATCCCTAAATCTAGTTAAATGAAGCATAAATACTCACTATGTACAATATAGTATATCGATCTATTATAATATATTTACTCTTGTTTAATTATTTGTCGTAGTCGTGTGATGGTTCAGTTGCTGATGATGGTGGGGTCTCTAGTTCTCTTTGCTTACTCGAGATTTTTACCTTATCCTTGGGGGATTCAATTTCACCAGACTCTTTTGCAAACATTTTCATTTTCTCCTTAAAGGTTAATTTTTCCGGTCTAGGTGAGGAAGTTTGTTGCTTCTGCTGTTGTTGCTCTGCAAGTCTTTTCCATCTTGGATCTCGATATACTAATATAAATTAAGCATAAAATTTAGGTCAGGTTTAAAATATGAGTGACATTGGTTTTAATTTTACAAGCTTATAATATTACCTTCTTGAGCTCCAATAACACCTGATGTCAAATGTGGCGAAAAATCATGAGGGCTGGTTGGACTTGATAACATTTTTTGTGCTTCTGATATAAACCTCTGTAATTGAAATAAATATCCTAACATTAGTCTACTCCGTATTTCTCTAAATAAGGTAAATTAAAATTTTCTGTCAAAGTCAAAATTCAAAATTAAGCTTACATTTGGATCCTCTCGAACTTTTTCTTCGGGCGAAGACATTGGAGACTCGTCTGGTTCATTCGTTGTAACACTTTCTTTAAAACTAACTGATTTCTTGTCAGGTTTAGGCTTTGGTGAAGTTTGGGGTGATTTATTATCCGGAGAAGACTGTTGACGGTAAATTAAAGGAGGTGGTGATGATTTAGGAAGTTCTTGTGCAAAAGTAACACTTCTTTCTCGATCTCTTTCACCAGAGGGTGAAGATCTATAAGCAGATTGATAAGAATTGGAAATTGGCTGCTGTTGAGCCCTTTTCATTTCTTCTTCCCTTCGTTTTTGTGCTTCTCTCACAAGTCTTTCTTCTTCAGCTTGCGTAGCCTCTAATTCCAGTCTTTTTCTCCGAATTTCTTCAATTTTTCTAGCTCTTTCCTCACTCATAGGATCTAATCTACTATTCCCATTAGTTGCTGTTATAATACCGTTATTAATGGCTGAAGCTGAACTGATCCTAGCCCTCTGAAGATCATCTGCGAATTTTAAAGACAAAATCTTATCAAATCTAAATAGTTAAATATAATTAGTATTTAATAACTGACCTTGTATCCTTCGAACCATTTGTTTCCTTTCATCATCTTCATCGTCGTCAGCCTCTTCACCATCATCACCATCTCTCCTAGATTCTTCTGCCCTTCTCTGAAATTCTCTTTCCAAGATCAAAGCTCTTAATTTATCATTTTGCGAAGCAGTTTTACTATCTCCAAGTGCTTCTAGCTCAGAAATTTGTTGGTCACGCCAATATTTATTAGCTTCAACTTTTCTCGTCGCCTCCCGTTCTTTCTCTTCCCGATCCCAAGGGTTTCTAATTCCATTCCCAGGTCCTCCAAAATTGAATTGAGCATTGCCTCTTGTTGGATCATTATTATTGTAATATTTATACTCTTCAGGAAGTGGTGGTCTATTTGGAGGAGGCATATCCAGTGAATCTTGCCTTGAATTATATGGTTTAGGAGGTGCAGTTGGTGCTGAGGTCATACGACTATTACTATTAGGATAAAGAAATCTCATATCTCGTTGTTGTTGGTGTTGAGAGGCTCTGTTCATCATAATCGTAGCCCTCTCCTCTCTCCTTCTTAATTCATCTTGCATTTCTAACATCTTTGCTTCTTGCCTTAACAAAGTTGGATTCTGCTGTTGCTGACGTGGCCAACCAGAAGCTAATGGTGGTGCTTGTCTGAATTGATATTGCTGATTTGGTTGTCTAAAGCCTTGTTGAAGATTCGATGAAATGTTTCCAGTAGAACTACTGTAAGGAATATTTCCAGCTGTGAATAAAGTAAATCGTAGTTATAATATTTGTCAATATTCAAAATTCAGGTTTTATTTATGAGATATTTTTTAATTTACCTGGAATATAAGTCCTAACTGGGATGTTAGCCATATTTGGAACTGGTGGTGGTTGATGTGTTGGGTAAAACCCAATATTTTGATAAAATGCATCTTCAGTTTGGTGGAGTGCAGGTGTTGATCTGCTGTCTAATCGACCTTGAGGTGGGTCAGTTAAGCTTTGAATTGAACGAGATCTAACAGCAGCTTGTTGCTGCATTAATTGATGTTGCTGCTGAGTTTGTTGCATTGACATGGTCGGATAACTTTGTTGTGGATATCTTGGATCATTTGAAATTTGCTGCTGTAACGGTGCTTGTTGATGAATCATCTGTTGTTGACTGTGCCCATGATTAATCATAGGTTGAATCTGACTCCCAAGATTTGTAGGAATATCGCTATTAAGTGAGGGAACAGATTTTGATGAGTGTATCCTTGGTTGAAGTATCGAAGGATGCATCTGATGACCCTGATCAAGCATATCTTGTTGATTCTGTTCTCTCAAAATTTTCGATGGTAAATCTCTTTCACTCATTCTTCGAGGTGCATTAAACCCACCTGATAAATGAAATGAAATTTATTTACTAGAAATATTATATTATCCCATCCCTAATCATATCATACACACTAACTCTCATATCTCGGAATGTAATAAAAAAAAAGTCCCTAACATAAATGAAAATAAACAAATCAAAAATAGTGTGCTCAATACATGCAATACAAAAATATTTAGGACATTGAAAATCGATACAAAAACAATTATAATTTTCCGAATTTCTCAAACAACTACTGACTTTTCGATCGAAGAAAGGAAAGTTTTTCTAACTACAACAGCTACAGCCATCAGATATTCATACACAATACTCATATTAGATGTATCCAAAAACTCAAATTTATAGTTTAAGGTACTCAATTGATTCCAAACATATTCAATAAATTAAAACTGAAAGAAAGCTACTAGCCAAAAAATAAAATAAAAGTCTCAAAACTATTAACTCAAAAACATTCAATTCAATTTCAATCCAACAAAACCACATTAAATAATTTATCTATATATACTAGAATACAGGCATAATATATACAGAAAAGAATTACAGTCAGAAAACTTAATAATATAAGTAGATACATTATTAAAACCAAAGTAGTAGTATGTATAAAAGCCATAACATAACATTCATTTAAAACAGCTTAAGCTTAAATTGTTAATTAATGCAAAAACGACAGCACCTAAGAGAATAATAAAACGCTTCAAAACTTCAACTCTCGTCGTAAAATTAAATTAAAATGTGTTATGTTCATGCTTTATCACTTGAATACTTGTGTACAACACTCTACACATTGCTTTGGGGCCACAGGTAAAAGGGTAAATAAATGCAAAATAAAAAAAATATCGAAATTAAAAGAAATTCAATCAGACATTTGCAATTTGCATTATAATGAAATGATAATGTAAAAGTTGCTTACTGATATACTAGTAGTACTTAATACTTAGCAAGAGTAAAACAACAAAAAATAATTGAAAAGTGCGAATACTTTGATAGAAAATGTTATTGAAATGTTAATTAGAATTATTTTATTATTGCCTGAAGGTGGGATCGGGTTATTTAGAAAAAATTTTAAGAGTCTCGAACTCCCAATAACTCGAGGAACACCGATACTCGACTCTGACAATCCTTTTCGACTCAAAGCATCCATAGGCTTCCAGTGATTATGAAACAGATTACTATCACTCTGATACGGGCGAAGTGCTATTCCACCAAAATAGTTGGATTCTTTTTCTCTCCACTTTCTTAGAGTAGTATTAGCAGAACGAACTGTAGTAGAAGTATCTATATTTTTTACATTAATAAGTAAGTATTAGTAATATTAGTAAAGAAAAGGAAAAATCATTTTATCAACAAAACAACCTTAATAAAACCGTCACTCATCTACCCCCAAAAAGTTGATTTTTGAAAAAATAGCAAAGTTAATACCATTACCATCATTACATAAGTACATGTACATAATACTTATACTAACTTCAAGAAAAAGAAAGCATTATTATATACCAAAATCCAAATCCAATTTCAAATGATTTAATTTAACATGTTAGTGTCAATCCAATCGAAGGATTGGATAGGTATTATATTGTATTAGTCCCCCTATTATTTCTATTTTTACGCCAAAAACTACCTATACCTCACCATCAGTATAATTCCATAAAAAATAAAAGTTTATTACCTCTTGACATAACTGGAGATGGCTGGGAGAGCATTGTGGCAAGTCCTTGATAAATAGCTGCTTGTTTGGCGATTTCAAGCTGTACTTGTGGCCCTGTTCTTACCAAATACTCAGCCGCCCTAAAGATAAACAAAAAAAGAACATTGAACGATATTAATATTGTTATTTATTCTAAACATTCAAGAATTTAGGCAAACTCTAATAATAAAAGCACTCATTTACCATTTATAAATAATTGAGTATTTTAATTCAAATAATGCCACTTAAGATACGAGTATGTTATTATAAAAATATAGTACCTTTCCTGAGTTATTCCAACTAGACTATGACCATCCTATAAAAAATTGATTAAAATTAAAAATCGAAACTTTTATATTAAAAAAATGGCCAAAAACATCTGAAAAATTATTTTAGAAAAATCTTCACACTTACAACACTAAGAATTTGATCCCCAGCCGTTAATCTCCCATCCTGAAAATAAAATAAACATTAGAACTCGTCCAAATATCACAAAAATCGATTACTCTGTACTGGTATCATACATTTTAGAATTAAGGGAAACTACATAATCTATCATATTTTATTTATATCATTTTGAATCAATTCAAACTATAAAAATTTTTTAAACTAATATATCTACAGTATATATACTCGTATATTACTTTTAAAATCAAATTGAATTTCTATATTATATTGTCCTATCAGGCAGGTCCTATCTAATAAGCAATCTGACAGAGATTTTATAAAAATGACTTTCTACGAGCACACACACTCTTGAATTTGAGCTTATACTTATATTAACGCTTACGTTTACTGTATCTATTTTTGTAAAGCACAAAAAGGGTTTTCTTAAAAACTTTATTTAAAACTTTTAAAACAAAAACACACAAACCTATACAAGAACAAGAACCTTATATTATGTCCTAGTGTAATGCACGATGGACTCAAAAGAGAAAGAGAGATCTCAAACTCAATCTAGATCTTGAATATTGAGAATTGAGTCTATTACACAAAAAGAATCGGACGAGAATAGAAACCTTTTATGATGATAATGCTTTACCTTTATACTGATACATACTGTACTGGTATGGTATTCAAATTCAATTTTAAATACCAAACAACTCGCTTGTTCTTCTACTATTTTCAACTTTCTTTATGTACTCTCATGCACGTTTCCTCTACCGTTTTTAATGTACCTTACTCGTATATACACAAAATTTCTATGTACATAATGTAATATGTAGGCAATAAGTGAATGTGAATAAGTTAAAATTTTAAAATCTCTTTCGAGTCTTGTAAATTTCAAGCTAAATCATACTCTCTAAAAGACTCTACTGAATTTCGGTGAACAGAAGGAAAATATACCCTTTTGCATAATATGTACAAAGTACCACTACTGCTTCTAGTAGTAAGAAATAAGAAAGATTACAAACTACATTACATATTTTACTTTTGATAAAAAACATACATTTAAAATTGAAATCCTGCTGAACTTAACTCGTTCTCAATTCCAATTCCAATTCATTCTCTCAATCTTAAATTCACATATTTCTTAACTTTACTACAAACCTTCAAAAAGTAAACTTAATACAACTTATTAGATTAGCCAAAATACCAAAGGTATAGAGAAAAATTCGAGGAATTTGAGAATCCCTCATGATCTCTTTCTTGTTTTTTTTTCTTCATAAAACAACCTGCTTGCAAATTGTAAACCCTCACCCAGAGCTCACAAATCTCAAATTCTCATATGTAAACATTATTTTTGACTAAACATATATATTTTAATTTTGACTATTTGCTTTGCATATAAATCAAGGAGATCACATACATAATACAATACATTTTCTAAAAGCCAAGAAATTTGGAACAATTATTTTCATACAGAGAGAGAGAGAGAACTTCGGCAAAGCAAATAGTTGGTAGTAGTAAATTAAATAATTTTATATACCTACTGCATTTCTATCTACCATACTTCTAAAGTTAAAATACATATTATTATCAAGTATTTTACAAGTTAAGATAATAAAATATGAGGGACTTGAGACGTGTATAATCATAAATTTATAATTTATCGTTATACCATTTAAATTTCGAATTAATTTAATGATTAAAGTCTAAAGAATTCGCTTTAATATCACAACTATACTAGCTAGTAGTAGTATAGGTACCTTATAGTAGTTTAGTAAAGAAATACAACCTGCTCTAATGATAAGAAGTTTTTTAAGAAGTAAAGGTAAAATTATCATAAATTACTTATTTATTCGATTCTAACTTCTAGTAAATTATTTACCTTTGCATTTTCTTTTGAACATTATATAACACATACACTTATGATATATGGAGAATGAATAAGAAATAAAAGGGATATAGCACCTTTTTAGATAACCGAAGAATTCCAAGTTCAAATTGTATTGATAAATGTATAGAAAGTAGTATTAAATATTTAAAAGGGTATATGCTACTCATACTCATACCTGTCTGTAATATAAGGGACAAAAAAAGTCAAAAAAGCTTTCAGTTCTCAGGTTCACAAATCCTATACATACTGGGACTGGTACATACTTATCCTATTAATTCTAACCCTATCAAATTATATTTTATATCTAAATTGCTTTACTATCTTTCTATACCTAATACCTATCGCTATACTAATCGTAAGACCCTAGCACAAAAAGGCAAGATAGATAGAAAGTGTTTTTTTGTTCGATTACAAAGGGTACTACAAACATAATACAGATCGACTCTAATCGTAAGTAAGGGTAAGGTGTTCTCTACTTCATGTTCAAGGGATTTTTAAACATACTCAACTACTAATGGATTGAATGAAGAATAAAATAAAATATTTTTTACCAAGTCTGCAGATCCACCAGCCACTACCGATTTAATATATATCCCCAATTTTTCTTGTCCCACGCCCTGCAAGAGAGAAAAAAAAATAAAGAATATTATTATAAATACATAAAATTTGTCAAGTCTCATTTTATAAAGTACCTAACCTACTGCATATTTTATAAAATGCCAACCTAGCTTATATAAAAGTTCAAACTAATTTTTTATACTCGAAAGATCTAGCTTGTAGATTGTTATTGTAGATACACTTTGCATGTTTCATTCTAGTACCTTTACATTTACATATAGGTATAACAATACCAAATTCAAACTAAACAAACTAAACTAAACTTGGAAATTTTATAGCATTAAAATACTAATACTCGTATTTCATACCAGCAAAAAATTATAAATCTTCATAACTTGAAAAAAGTTAAATCTATATCTAATGTTTTATTATTCTCTCAGAATCAGACTCATTTATAAAGCTTTAATTTTTTTAGCCGACTCGATTACCCATTGCATTTACATACCTTAAAAACTTACAATACAGTACCTACTAATTCATATGTAGTACCATACCTACATATATACAACCTAACCCTAATAGAAAATAAATCTGCGAAAGCTACATCTTTTTTTTGGATACCCACAAAAGTCGGTAATTCATAAGAATCACACGTGCTCAAAAACCTCTAAATGTTTTGTGTAAAAAAAAATACAATACAATATAGCTAATATAATAGAATAGACATTTTGAAGAATCATTATACATTTATTCGAGTCTACAACTATTATCTAATGTACCAAGTACTGTATTGTCTAACCGTCTAAGCTACGATTGTAATCTTGAAAAAAAAAGATATAAAAAATGGTTTAAATTCGTGCAAATTCAAAATTATAAATCCTTCCTAAATCTGTCAAAAAACCATATTTATGAATAAATATATGTAAAAATTTTAAATTCTCTCACAATTTCATACATCCATACAACTCTAAATAAATTTAAATCCTGAGTAATGAATATACTTTTTTGCAAATTACACAACCAACACAACAAAAGTGTACAAAATATGCAGTTAGTATAATATAGAGGATCGAGACAAATTTGCGGATAATACATATTAACTACCCTCTATTCCATTTTTATTCGAGAGGATTTCACACAATAATAATAAAATGGTACCTAAAAATGTACAGTGTACCTCTACTCTAGTAAAGTAAAACATTATTTTTTAAAGTATATCAAGGTATTTAAGCAGAGGTAATTAAGATGACAAATTAGAGAAAAGAGTAGAGCTAGCTAGTTAAAACTAAAAATTTTATGTTCTAAAAGACTTCCATTAAAAATTTTGAGTACCTACTTACCTACTACCTACCCTATTCGAGACTCTAGTAGGTAATAGACACTAGATAATTAAATATGAACTTTTTCAATTCCCCCATCATATCATCATGAGAAGAAAAGGTTTTTATTTCAAGAACAACGAAACAATCATGTGGAAAAAAACCATATCGAATACATTACACCATAGCACAATTGAAATCAATTATTATAAAGGTATGGTACCTTATTGTTGGATTTGGATCAAAAAAAATCAAAGGACCTATTATTAGCCCTCATTCATTAAATTAAACTAGAAAATTGAAAATTCTTTTGTCTGTTTCAAAATATCTCTACCTATTTGAAAATATGTTTCAAATAGATAGATAGGTACTGAATAAAATAATCCTATCTCAAATGTTGAACTAAAATTCGTAATTTCCCTAGACTTAAAAATTTCTAAACTTATCGTCAGATTTTATTTTAAAAAATTGAAATTTTGCCTCAAAATATAAGAAATTCTAGACTTAAATAACCTACCCTAGGTATTTACTTATTTGCAAGCAAAGCTTTTTAGTGAAACAAAGTGAGCTCCTTGATTTTTATAACCTCTACCTCTACTCTATCTACCTATCCGAAATTCTAAATTGCTCAACTCAAAAGTTATAAAGGTAATACCATTTTCAAAATATATTATTACATAATACATATTAAATGAGAAGTTCGAGATAAGAATAATAAAAAATATTGAAAAAAAAAGTTAAATTGAATAAGCAGTCAGATACTTTAAACATATCTATAGCTATAGACTCAATCTGTAGTATAGGATAGGTTCAGGTTAATTCAAGATCAAGATCAATTGCTCTCTAGTTTTGTACAAAAGATGAAACATCAATATTATCCAATCTACTATATTAGTTCCTAGACCAAAAGAAATGAGAGTACGAGAACATCAAAAGCTCTACAAAATTTTAAATTTATGGTTATGTTATAGCTAGCTATTTTGTATATCAAACATGATTCACATAAATAATGTTAGAATAATATTTATGATTAGAGAGAATTTAAAAGATCAACCTTAACTCCATTCTCATCTATTGAATACAAAATTTCAGGATCAGGATCAATACAACTGATGGCAAAGTCTACACTTTTTCTTTTATCTACAACTTGTACTGTAGCTCCCGTTGGTAAAATTTTTGGTGGTGTTTGAGTTTGCTGATGGTGAAGAACTCGGAGCCTAGTCAACCTTGACTCTAAACCTGCCACACTTTTATCATTTTGTAACAAATTATAATAATTTGAATTATCTTCTCCTACTCCTGATGATCCCTCTTTTGAATTTAAACTTAAAGAACCATTTAGATTTAGTACTTGTTCTACACAAGTCGGAGTTTGAGTTTGCTTAGACTTGGACGACTTGGACTTAGATTTTGGCTGAGAACCGGTATTACAAATACTACTATCGTTATTATTATTATTATTATGATTGTGAACTTCAGCATAACTTCTCCTTGACTTGACACTTGCATCACATTCAAAACCATTCTCAAATTCGCATTTATAATTTAAAATTTTAGCTGGTTCCGCATAACTCCAGCGACTCAATGGTCTCCACTTCTTTTTTACTGGATTAATAACCTTAATTTTGGAATTCTTATCCTTAGCATCCTTTTCTTTCTCCTTATCTTTATCTTTATCCTTATCCTTCCCCTTATCCTTTTCCTTAATTTTATTCTTACTAGTACTACTACTACTAACGTTCAAACTTGTATTATTGACTACTTTTCCATTAGCCTTTGAATTTGAATTATTTTTTGCCTCAAAACTGACACTTTGTCTTTTTCCATTACTACTGCTATTATTACTACTACTACCGTTCACTGAATTAGTACTTGTACTACTCGAATTAATATGCTTAATTTTAAGCATTTTTACTAAAACAAAAAGCACCAAAAATTAATCACACAAGCTCACAAACCTAAACCTCTACTTAAAACATGATGGAATGTAAATATAAAACTGTCTCAAATCTCAAATAGTAAAATCTTTCACATAAAAACTCTAAAAAACTCAAGTCTTTAGGATAATTTATCTATCTCAAAAGCTTAAAGAGGGGCTTAAATAATACACTTGTTGTTCTTTAAAAATGATAAATGATTCGAATAAAAGGGAATTAATTAAATTCTATTCTCATATTATATACTACCATACTACTAGGTACTAGGTACGTCTATTAAAAAAAAAAGTCTTATTAAACTTTGGAAAGGTAGGTATATCCTTCACCTGCGATTTCCTGTCAAAGACTACTAAGATTTTTAACCAATGTTATATACTAGGTACTCACTAATTTCCTTCTTCCTTTCAATCCGGATTTTTCTTCGCACGCCCTTCGTATAATACTTGTATACCAATACCAATGTATATAAAGTAGGTACTTTTACAATTTGAAAACTTATATCTCATTTGAGCCTCAAGTTGATGTTGATGCAACCAACTTCTTTTTTACCTTCAGGGCATCTCTCAATTTCCCCTCTACTTTAAAGAAGTTTCTCATCATTTCATAGTAAAAAAAAATATATAACAAAATAAGTAATACAGTAATAATAGTCACTACGACCAGCAGAACTACTTACTACTTGTACTGATACAAGTAGAAAAGTTGAGTTGATTTTTAAGTTTTTTAAGATACCAGTACTTGGGCTCAAGTTTTATCTTTTTTCATTTCATGTGTAATGTCTAATGTAAATGTGTAATAAGTATTATCCACCTTACGTTTGACTGAATTTTAAACTTCAAACTACTCAACATTGCATATCGCATCAGTCTGTAGTCTGTAGAAGTATTATAAGATTTATTTTTTTAAACCCTTCCATTGTACTCCGGTATCTCTGTATTATGATACCACGTTCTTCTGCTTTTTATATAAAAAGAATAGGAATATTAACTAAAAAGGGCTTCTCTTAACATGTAGTGCAAATAGAATAAAAGACAGACAAAGAATAATGTTTAATAAAATTTCATTGAACTCTATTACATACATAGAGATAGTTCGTACTGCTTAAAAGGTATATCAGATATTATGATATTTGTACTGTTGTACTATCTCACTTTATCTATTTATGTATCAAAATTCAGAAGTACAAGCGAGAGAGACAAGTCTATTTGTAAATTGTAAGTTATTTAATTCTTTTTTTTTGCAAAGAAAAAAAGTTTATACTTTTTACGAGTAAAACATGGTCGAAAAATCTCAGGTAAATTTTTTTACTACGAATAGGTAAATGTATAAATGTTAAGTTTAAGTTTAAAAAGTTTCACAATCCTTTAGCTAACTAACTTCTTTTCTTATTTTAAGTACAAAAACAACTACAAACAACTGAAAAAATTGCCTTGTCCTCAATGAGAAAAACCACTATATATAACTATCTGTAGGAATAAACCAAGTCATAAAAATGAGCTTTATTATTTTGAGACCACCTCCCTTAAAAATATTATTAGTCAAGTCAAATGAAGTTTGAGTGAAGAAACTTTTTTTTTCTGGTTACTGATAAACAGACATTATTAGTTAGTACATAGTAGGTACTTGTTATTTCCCTAAGGAAGACGTGCCGTGCCCAGTTCTAAATACCTGAGATAAGGTTTTTCAAGTTTAAACTTTTCTCTTAACTTTTTTTTCCAAGTATTATCTCCTTTAAAGTTTTAAACTATATGTACCTAAGTAATATCTGGCGTTCGCTAATGATTGATTTATAATATATTTAATATAATATAATCAAGAAATGTAAAAAAAAAATTCCTCTTACCTTTGCAGCTACTATCGATAATCCTAAGCCTGTGCTCATTTTTTGTAATTTAATCGTTTGCATTTCAGGTTCTCCAACAATGGGGCGAGATGAAATAGAAACTGGCGACATCATATTATTGGTAGTCGAGGAATTCGTTAATGTATTCCCATCACTTCCGGTGGTTGTAGCAAATGATGAACTATTATTCATATTATTTGTGGAATTTACAAATGCTGGCATTGAGCTTCGACTCATTGCACTTGGCGATCTCATTTGTTGATCTTGAAAATAAATCGTCCAATAACCGGCAGCCGATGGGTTAGCAGTTAAACGACAAAGCGGGGCTAATGGCGCTAAGAATTCCACTAAACCACTCGGAACACCTCTCACAACTATTTGATTGAACAAAAAAAGATAAGGAATTCAGTTTCACAAAAAAAAATTCAATTCAAAATGTGATATAAAAATATGTAATTCAATTTAACTCACTGTCACATGAATATCCGTCTTCTGGGAGTAAAAAGGCCAATCCTAATAGTGGCTCTTCTTCCACTCGAATGTGCCTCCCTTCTGCTCTTATATTATCATCTATAGTAGACTCAGCAACCTAAATAAATAATAAAAACAAAAATGCATAAATATTTCACTACAACACATATCAGTAAAAGTAAAAAATCACACTCAACAAAAACTCATAGTCAGAGATTTGGATTTGATTTTATGTTTATGCAAACGTAGCATAAACATTAATATTAACATCCAAATTACAATCACAGAACACATAAAAGACATAGAATCTCTAGTTTAACTAAAACTCTAAAAATCCTATTAACGATATTGTACCCTACATTATGCATCATAAAAAATGACATAACTATACTATTAATGCGTCATCTCGTACCTCCTTATATGTAGGAGTAGTGCTAGAAAATATTCGTCATTCAGAAATATACCTAGTTATATCCTTTACACTCAACTAAAGAGCTTATTTAGCAAGAAAAAGTACATTAACTTGTTTTACTCATTAAAATTACACAGAATTTATAACGTTTAGATTATTATAATACAATAGTTATAGTTAGTACACGATAGTAGAGTAGAGTGGGGTAATATCTCACTAATTATTTATTTTGAATCCATTTACTATTCCTAGTGTTGAGAGTTGAGTGTAGATTGTAGATATACGGGGGAGGTATTTTTCAACAATTTTTTTTTACAAAATCCATATCTACCTACTTATCTTATCTTATCTAATATGTAATAGGCAAATAAAAATCAATTAAAAGTTCATAGAACTAGATAGGTAGGTAATATATAGGTTCTAGGCACAGGCACCAACCAACTCGTATTTTCTTTTAATCTAGAATATTTAGGACAAAATAAATATCTTCCAAATTTTTTATTGACCATCATTAGGTTGGTAGTTCAGATTTAAATATATACGTGGAGATCTAAATGTCAAAACTAGAGAATTTCTAATCCTAACGCTAACTCCACTACTCAACTAATTAGTATTGCCATTAAGATCAAAACCTTTGGCCTTTCTTCGTACCTAAATACTAGGATAAAAACAGAAACCACTCTACATACCTAATACTACTAGTGCGATATATATGATCAGATACCTAGAAACTCATAGTAAGTAAGTAGGTAGTTATTTTAAGTGAACACAAGAATTGATAATAAAAAGTGTATTTAGTTCCTAGTCATTGATTTTGATTTTGAGGTTTCGCAAAAAGCTTTTACCAATATCTTTTCTCTAGTAAAACCTTTAGAGAGGATATTAAGGTATGTTTGTTTTTGTTTATATTTGTTTGGTAAGTAACCAACCAGAGAGAAGAGAAGAGCTAGACATTATTAGGAAATGGTCTATGAA
>JAQIXA010002754.1:0-16431 GCA_034699045.1 Nanhermannia cf. coronata Gr-Ori-00579 | reverse complement strand
TAAAACTAAACTATATTTATATAAATTATCTTGTATTCTGAGGGTGCGGGCTTCCGTGAGGGTAAAACCGATTTATTCGTATTCGTATTCGTATCCAAAAACAATTTCAGCAAAGTATTATTAGGGTACTACTAAAATAACTTTTTATTTTATGAATTTTGCCTCATACCTCCCTGCTAGGCCAAACTATTATTACTACTTATATTTTCATGAATGAATATTGATTCAAAATTTAGAAATGGGAGGATCATTTCTCTAAATTTAAACATTAAAGTTTAAAGTTTGGAAAAAATTACACGAGCACGAGGTTTCGAGGTTCGGTATTTGTCTATCCTTAGAAAAAAGTATATAAATACATTTTTTATGTATTTAATTTAGAGTCAGAGAGTCAAAGTCAGTGACTTAAAGAAGTCTAAGAAAAGGCGAAACTAAAGGGCCTGAAGCTAATCAGAAAATTTTGATTCCATCACACACACCTGCTATACAATTACCTAATACTACTACAGTATTGGTACTGATACTTTTTGTGATCTTTAAAAAAGAAAAATCTTTTTAACTTTTTCTAACCTCCCCAACTATTCTATTATCCTACAGTTAAATACAACCAGTATATGTATCTTATACTATATAAGTTATAAGAACACCTACATTGACTCTGGAAATAAAATTTGAGCTTAAAACACTACGTCTATCTATCTATTTCAAGACTTAAGAGTACACCTACGGCTTTTATTTTGAGTCTGTAGGAAAACCAGCAAGCAATCAAGATTCAAATAAAATCAATTAATCGGTGTCCATCCAAAGTCCACCCTAACCATCAGTAGAAAAAAAACCTTTTTAATGGCTTAGCCTTCCCTTAAAAGTCTTTCATTACTAAAAAAATCTTAAGACATCCTCAGTTCTACTGATCTTTTTTTCAACTATACTGTAGGTATTGTATTCTGTAAATAAATGTCAAGACCTAAGTGTATGTCACAGTGCAAAGTCAGCCAAGTAGAAAAGTGCATTATGTACTTTTTCTTGATGATTTTAGCTCTGTTTTCTTAACTTTTTTTTAGAAAAATAAGGCTTGGCTTTTGTACTTTTATACTAGGTATATGTACTATTATGTACTGGTAAGTTTATTCAAATTTTCAAATTTTGGTGGTAGTAAAAATTGTGGATATAAATTGTACTACAATATGTGTAAGTTTTTTTAGTTTTGAGTGTTCGCCGGCTTATGTAATTTGGTATAATAGGGGATATAGCAAGTGTCAAAATCCTATATATTATCTAAGGATAAGATCCTATGTACAGTTTATAGGGTTAAGGTATGCAGCTCATAAATAAAGGCAAGAGACAAAACTTCGTGTCTTTTGTCATCAGGGGGTTTCTTCGAGGGGTAAAAAAATCGAAATAAAAATGCATTTTTCTCGGCTTCTACACAATCTCGAGGTGAAATTACCCACCATTAAGACTTCCTACTGTCTTTCAAATCTATTCCAAATTATTCCAGGCTCGAAATATCTCTTTGAAATAGATATTACATTACACTACATAATTGTAGTACTAATACTTATGCATAGGCATAGTATTACATAGGTACTAGAGGACAAAAAGGAGATTGAAAGTTTTTATTTTATTTGCCTCGTCGTCGGAAGTCCGAGTTTCAAAATCTCGCATAGAAATCACCTCGATTAATCTTGACCTTTAAAACTAACAAGTTTCTCCGTAGAGTCATTTATTTTTATGAGATTTTACTCAGGTCTTAGGTCTCTTAGGTTGGTCAAAGTCAAAATTCAATATCTAAATTGGTCCAGTATAGTCTATACTTTGTATTACTTTGTACACTTTGAAGTAATTGACACGTGAGAATCATTAGTCTCAGCATTTCAATCCCCTCAAGCTTTCTTATTGTACTTGTCACTGACACATATTACTTCAGGTATATATCAGCTTCTACTGACTATTAGTACAACAGGTAAACATTTCGATTTTTTTTGTCTGTTTTATTCAGATAGATTCGTTTTGGTTTGCAATGACCTAAAATATTTTCTTGAATCTAATGGTAAGTATAAATGCATTGGTAGATAGAAATCCCAAAAATAAGATCAAAAGTATACAGAATACAGATGTTCCTAGTATCTATTATGGGTCCAAGATTTAAAACTAGTCCCATTATTGAAGGGTCGTATAAGTCTTAAGAAAATATATAGATTTGAGTATGCAGCTGATGCCAAAATGTTTTTATTTTTTATGTCCATTTAGATACCAAGTGTGAAAAAAGTATCAGGAAAAGTCTTGTCCTTTTATTACAAACCTATACCTTATACCATACCTATGTCTAAATTCCACACTTTGGATTTGGACTTTTATAAAAACCATTTTTATTTTGAAAACTTCTAAACTCGATAATACTATTAGTATCGGTATTACTAATCCAAAATTGTTTGAAATCTTTCGGTATAAAAAACCCTTTTAAGAAACCGAGCTTCAAAATTATATGAGTGTAATCATTATACTACTTATGCCTACTGCTCTAAATTTCAAGACTTGTCGCCTAAAACCCCAAGAAACACTTTGAAATTCGAGCAAAAACAGAAATAACTTGTCTACTTGATTATTGCAAAAACTTCAAAAATCCATTTTGCTTAATGCATCTACTTACTAGTACTATTACTACTAGTAGGTAAAAAATGCACTTTTTGTAAAGTTTTTGTATATGAAATGTACTTGTATTTTACTATCGACTCGACCCACTAAATTCTCTACGCTCTGTTTTCCTAATGTATTTGAAGAAAACAAGTGTTTCCCTGATACATTTGATAGTATACTGAGCTATCAAATGAGGTATCAAATAAAATGATGTTTTTTTCTATTCTATATAAGTACAATAAATCATCAATTTAACGAGAAAAATATTAAATTTCTTTAATTCATAAAACTATTCTTACCAGCACGAGAGCAGACCATAATAAAAAATTCAGGTATAAAGTTTAAAGTACTACTACCTACTACTTGTAGGTAATGATTGGAATAATCATTACCTTATATATTTCATTTCATATTACTACTTTGTACAATTATTCTCTAAATTACATCCAGTTTGCACTCAACTACTAGGTAAGGAGTTTTTTTTGACCTTTTTTGATGATTTACACAGGATGAAATGGAAATTTCTAATGCTCTACACACAAGTTCTGACAATTAATAAAAATCCCCCTTACTGTGACAATTTATCCTAGTCAATTTCTCACTAACTATAGGTAGTAGTCCTTATACTGTAAGTTTTAAGTTTTAAAAATGTAATAAGAGAATTGCAACTTTCTACACGAACCAAATCCAAAATATTTTCTTACATCTTTGGTCTTTGGACAAGATTTTTAATTCCAAATTCACATGGAAAATTCTTGGAATATTTTTATCAGCACTTTGTACTTTGTAAGTACTTTAATAGAGTAGTACTTTGAAACTTGTAAGTAGTAAGTAGGACTTCTTGTCTTGACCACTTAAGCATATAGGGGTTAGATAGACAAGTAGCCCATCATTCTATCATTGTTCCCATCAATCTAGATTTTTATCAATTATTTGAATTTCAAATTTTAAATCCAGAGCACATACACATACAGTCAGATAATCGAAATCGAAATCTACTTAAAAACTTTTAAGTACAAGTGATTAGAGATTGATTGCATGAGAACCTACCAATAAAATACCATTTAGTCAAAAGTATTTAATCCTCTTGAGTCTTGATGCTCAGCTGAAGATGAGTCTTAAGACTTAACAAGTTCTTGTTCTTAAAAACAAACAGAGATACATATATGTACTATCGAAGTATAGGTAGGTATGTGTATTTAGTATTATTTTTGTGGACATGACTATTATATTAGATGTCTTAAGTTTCAAGTGTTTTCATAGCTGGCTCTTAGGAATATGATATGATTGTCGGATATACCCATCTCTAAAGAATGTTTAAACACGCATTTCCTCCACCACTTTTGCCTTTTTTCTACATACTATTAGTCCTACTGGAAACTACATGAGATTAAGTATTAAGCTCCAGATATCAAGATTTATACAAAATAAAATAAAATAAATGCTCCAGAATCCTACTTAAATACTCGTATCTGTACTAGTACATGTGTACCTGACCGCATAGTGAATTCAAACAGGGCAATCACATTCTACCTGCCCAATTTCCAAACTACTTTTTTTATCCAATTTTAAGTAGTAGTTTTGTGAGAAGTAAGCCCTTTGATTTTGAACTTTTGAATATCCACTGGAACTTTTTCAAGTTTCAAAGTCCAGCCCATATTATTATAATATTATTTTATACACTTATATATCTTGGTTGTAAACCATTATTTGATACCAATTATTGAAAGAAACCGGTTTCAGTTCAAAAATCAACCCCCCCTTTATAAAATTTCCAGTTTTAAGAAACAAAGTTCCAAGTCTAGATTTAGATCCTATTGTACCAGATACAAGTATAGGTAATTTTATAAGTATAAAAATCAAATCTAAGGGCTGTAAAACCCTTGAAGGCTTCTATATCTTTCAAACCTCCACCTCAAACCTCACTTATTTTACTTCTGTCTGCTGTCTATTAGTACTTTTTCGTGAACAAAATATATATATTTACTAAGGCAAGATAAGCTACCCCTTTAAATTTAAAATGTACACTTTGTAAAAAAACAAAGCTACTGCTTACTACTACATAGTGCTGGCTCCTACCTACAGGTTTACAGGAGATATTTATGATTTCGATAAAATAATTCAAAACAAAATAGCAGCTCTTTCTTTTGAACTTAAAGTCAAACTGTGATGTAATGTTGTGGTTTTGACCCTTGATTATGTACTTTAAGTATTGGAGATTTTGATGAAAGAAATTAAGAAATATGGAACCAAGCAGTGAGGTATAAAACAATAAAGTTTTCATGTTTCTTTCTCGGTAAGAAATTCATGAAGTTTTTGGAATTTTGGACAAAAAGCACCGACCTTCGAATTACTACCAGTACCAGAATGTGAGTGTGTGATTGTATGTACAAATAATAATTCTACTAATATTTTAATCTAGTCCTACTAGAGTCTAAGGTTTAGGTACTACTATAGGTAGCAGAGTATTTTATATCGGACAAGAGCTGAATATCTAATTGGGTTTTAAAAGTATTTTATTTTATTCAGATTCAGAATTCAGAGAATACCATAGGTATATTATGTGCTGCAAATGGATGTAAAGCAAGAATAATTGCTCTCAGTTCTCAGCTCGGATTACTTGACTCAAGTCAAAGTCAAAGTCAAAATCTAAACATGACCAATAAATCTAGTTTTCTAGAACCTCAATAAAACTTGGAGTGAAATAAATTTATTCAACTTATACCAGGTACATCTACTCTGTAGTAGTAGAGTACTGGTACTTGCATTTGAAATTTCAAAATTTCGAATGCAATAATTGAATTCTATAATGAAGAATTTGAGTATAGGTTGTAAAAAGGGGTAATAAAAGCAACCCTCTAGAAAACCGTACTGTTGTTTATAAATATTCAGCAGGATTACTTTACCGGAACCTGCATTCAATTCAGGATTATTTCAGGTGTACTAGAAAGCTTACTGGTATAATAAAATATCTAAGGAAAAAATCAAGCTCAGGTAAAGATGGTCATAAAATTCTTTGATAGGTGCATACATGTGCATATGGTTGACCATAATTTTCAAAATATTTAAAGAAATTTCCGAACCCCTTTACTTACAACTAGATAGTTAAAATAGACCGGTTCTGGGGTCCTTTGATCGGTAAGGTAAATATTATAATATTTAAGACAAATTTTTGAGGATTTTGAATTTTGAAGCTGAATTTTTGAGGTGTCGGAACTTTGAGAGAACTTATGGACAATCAACGAGCCGGAAGATTAAAAGTATTATAGTTCAATTGGGGGTGTTGTAAAACGATTAAAAGCTTTAAGCTTTAGCTTTTAAATTCACATTTATTATACTCTTGAACTTGTACACTTTTAAAGGGTATAAAGAATAAAATAGCCATATATTACATTATTTATGTATTTTATGGTATGGTTATCAAGTATGGTAGAATTGGAAGGTACTTATAGTATCGTTATGAGGTATTGTGCAAAATGTTCAAAAGTTAATGAGCAAGTTTATATTTAGCTCTGGGAGTAGCATTCAAATAATGAAATCATAAATGGTAAAATTCAAAATACAATAGTTCATGTTCATGGGTATACTATATTAGCAGTAGTAGTATCATTTCAATTTATTTTATACCGTCGAATCACGATTATAACCTTTGTAAATTTATCCTCAATTTATTCATACACACTACTCACTATACCCTACTATATGATATGGCTATTAAAAGAAACTGTTTTCCAACACTATCTACCTATTTCCATCTTAAAATTTAAATTTTGTAAATTTTGCCCGGCCATTGTGTGACTCTAAAAATAAATAAAAGGGAACCAACACCCTCGCCACTGCCTTTGTGCATTTGATTATTGCCCAGTACTTGAAAAACTTGATAATTTTTATTCTTCAAAAATCTTCAGTAGAGTAGTGGTAGTACTATTAGTCAGCTAAAATCTTAAAATTCTTTACAAAATACAGATACAAAAGTATCATAAGATTCGATGGTTGAGTAATTTTTCTCATGATCTTGCACTTATTACCTTAGGAAATTGAAATATTCATTAATTTAATATCCCTAACAGTGTCTCACCACCGTTATCATTATTAAATTAAGGGTGTCTTAAACTGGAAGATTTTTCGAAAAAAAAGTTCAAAAACTTCACTTTGTACCTATAAAAGCTATGTATCTTTTGACGCATAAATTTCAAGAGAACTGTCGTGCTTTTTTCTCATTTCACTTTAGGTACTAATAATTTAATTTCCTTTAAAAAACCGCAAGTATTCAAGTAGTATTGCCGGTAGTAGTGGTATAAGTAGAGTACCTACCTATAGATTATGTACCTATAATGTGATATGATATAATGAATTTAAAATGAATTACTAGTCGTGAGATGGGCTTAAAACTAAAATTAGCCACTTTGTATTAAATTGAAATAAAAGTAAGTATAATTTTCAAGAAAAAAAATGCCTTTTACTCAAATAGCCGGAGATCATGAATAATTTAAATAATACCTCCATTCAGGCTCTGTATGAAGTATGAACTCTTTGCATTCTAATTAAGATAATAATGATATAAGAATGCTCACTATACATAGTATGTATGAGCTTTTTAAACCATTTTTTAGAGAACAATTTGAGGAAAGAATTTGTCTAGATAGATTACATAATAATAAATTCCTACCCCTGTACTGTCTGATGTATGTATCATGACAAAGCAAAGAATTTCAACTTGATGGGGAAAAAAGCTCTTTCAAATAATATTTAAAAGACTGTACAGTATACAGGGTAGTTAAATTGGTCGAGGTAAGTAGCTTTAATTTGATTGTTTATATAGTATCTATACATTATTGAGACTTCATGGTAGTTTTATAAGACTTGTATGACTATTACTGAAGGTATTGTAAACTGTATGAGTAAATTACCCAAAAAATCTCAATCAAAAAATCTTAAAGTAATTCCGCGAATTGGGAAGAAAAGCACCCAAAATTCACAAAAAAGTGTCAAGACTAGATTACTGTTCAAAATTCCAAAGGTTCAGCTCTCAGGCAATTTAATTTACCTTAACTAGTACTTATATGTGCTATGCATAGTAGTATTGGCAATAAAAACGGGATAGAGATAGTTAGATAGTGATTTGCACTTGTTTTTTTTACAAACTTTTTTTTCAAATCACTCGATTTTCGAGATTTACAATTTGAAAAAAGTAAATATCTCACGAATTGAATCTCCCCGACTGTGTAATTTAAAAAATCCTTAGTCAAGTAGTATAATCTACATACGAGATTTTTGGCATTTGGAACATGCTTATATTGGGACATTGAACTTTTGAAAAATACTCTCAAGTATCTATAGCATGGTAGTTTGAGTCTCTATGTACTAATACACAAGTACACAGTGAAATGACATAACAAGTCTCAATTATTTTCTAGATGGTAAATAATTGTATGTGTTTGTACAGATTCGATTCTTACACTGGTACAGATTGTATATAATCTTATACTTAAATTATTCACAACAATAATAATACAGATACGATACTACTGGTAGATTAACTATAGTAAATGTGCGTGTGTTCTTGTCTATTTCATTTATCCTTAGTAGTACATATTCATGTATACTTTAAGTGTACAAGGAGTGGTAGAAAAATGCAAAAGTTTTCGATTTTTGAGTTTGAAATGGCTTTAGGATCCTCAGGATCTGCAGGATCATTTATAATAACTTGAGCTGACTCTTATGAAAGAAATATGAAGAAAAGTATCAATGATAATAACTATGAAAAATCATTGGATATTTCTACTTGAAACTTTTTAGCACTAATGGATTTTATAGAAAAGGATTTTGAAAAATATTTTGAACTGCATTTCCTTTGAAAAATATGTACCAAGGATGAGTATGAGTACCTGCAAAAACGCCTATTGTATAAATAGAAAATGGTTTTTTTTGTCGAAAAAATCATAATTTGTAACTGGATATGAGATACAAAGCAAATATCAGTACTTTTTTTCTACGGTTTTTTGTGATTTTTCTGATAGTTTGAGAAATTTTGAACAAATATTTTTTGATCATTATCTCCACCTTAATCCTCAGTGTGTGTTTTAAATCCTTATCAAGATTTAACTAATTTGTAATTTGTATAAAATATTACATGTATTTATTTGTAACTATGTATGTATTTTGTTTCAATTCCGGTCAATTGTTCAATGTAATGAGAGAAATCTAGATAAAGCATTTTGTGTATAATTTTAACATTTTTTCTAGTTTAGTTAGAGTTTAGAAAAACTGATATGTGGGGGAGTATGTAATTAGTAATTAGTAATTACCAAGTCTAACGGACAAGAGTTGAGCAAATGAGTAAATTTATTCAAATCAGAACCTTGCGGCTTATGTAAACAAAGTTTGAAAAAAAAATCAAATTGATGTTTTCCTTTATAGAGCTAATAAGACCATTTTGAAACTTTGAAACTGACTGAAGGGGTGAGACTTGAGTTTTTTCTGTATTTTTTGCAGTTCATAATACTACTACAAGTATGTACAAGCAAATGCCCAATGCCCAAAGGTCATTGTAAATATTGGTATTTGCACGCGATTTTAAGCATTTTAAACATTTTATAACAAAAATACAGTAAACTCTTAAACTACCTATGTATGATGGTATTTGTAGTAAAGAGCTAAACTAGTACCCATTTATCTTATCTCTTTTATAGTAATTTTACTCTAAAAACAGGAATTAAAATCTGAAACACGAGACCTACAGCACAATACATGGATTATAATAGTTCCTTATATATAAGGAACTACTACTATACTATATAAGGAACTACTATAAGGAACTACTCAGTACTAGTACCAGTACTTACTACTACAGTAGTACCTACTTACTACCAGCAGTAGATAAAATATAAAACAATGTTCGTGTCGAACTTGTACAAAATACATTCACATCATTAGCATCATAGGGTTTTAATGAAATGAAGACATTTCATTCAATTATGACAAGAGGCATTAAATACCTCGAAAATTTTACAATTTTTAAAGTAAATACTACCTTACCTAGTATCTAGTATCTAGTAGTAGAAATCATTTAAAAGTTAAAACTTAAAGGAAATAACTTGTTTTATTTCTCTCAAACAATTATCAGAATCAGTAAGTAAGAGAAATGACAGCTAACTACCTTACTATCTAATAAGTACTAGATACTTATAGTATAAGGTAAGGGTAAAAAGGTACAAAATTTTCAAATTTCTGGTTTGAGAATTTTTACTTTACTTTGATGAGAGCTCTAATTGTTCAATTCCGTTTGAATTTGAGTTTAGACAATTTGAATTCTTACTTAGGTATCTGTATCTACCTGTAAATGTAAGGGGTCTTTATATGGCTTTTTGAGCTGTAAAATAAAAAGCTCTAAATTCTGAATTATTTTTAACCTGGTCAAGATGGTGATATTCTACTAGTAGTTGCAGTTGCATCTACAGTAGGTTTCATCTACCTTAAGGATCTATGCTTAAATTATAGACTATCCTTGATCTCAAATAATAATATTTAGACTACAGATATATGTAGTAGGTATATGGAAGACTTTTTTTATATTTCGGTTATAAAAATATTATTATGAACGAGAACCTCGAGAGCCTTTTATGATTATGACCAAGGGCTTGAAAAATCCCCCAAAGTTTTGATCGCTGGCCAAGATTAAGGTTTATGTAATAATATTTTTTATATTTTTTTCATATTTTCTGAGGTAGCTCAATACCAACTTGGACTAGTAATACCTACTCGAACATGATGAAATATTATTCAAATTGAACCATATATCCTTAAAAAAGTATGTAAAATGAATATTTTTGGTCCGGTGATGTTGGTGGTGGTTAAATATACAGTACAGTACTCGTATGTATTTTAAATTTTGAATTTTCAAAGTTCTTTCAATTTCATTTTTTTAGCTCTTAAGCCTATACCTTTAGATATACTAGTGAATATTATTCTTTATGTGTGTAAGAAGCTTGGTTTTGTCGGTATAAAGTATAGTATTAGATTAGAAATTGTAATATCTTTTAAAATTTATACCTATTCATATATTAAAACCTCCTTAAAAATCCATGAAACTCGACGGCTTAGTGTCAAAATTACATTTTTATAATGCATTAGAGGATCAGCCGGTTGAGACTGGCTCTAGAAACATCAGCCACCTTTTTCTTGTAAAAAAATTAAATCTTTCTCACACACTTTAGATCAGAAAAAAGTTTAAATTTTTTTTAAGAACTCGAACTACTATAAGGTAGTACTACTACTATGATACTTTGTACTGTGTAAAATGGTCATTAATCCAAAATTCCAAAGAGTTCTTAACATTAGTCTAAATTACACCAAGTACAAGTTAAATATATGACCGTATCTCCTACTATGTACTGGTACTTTTATTTAAATTAATTAATTCGAGCAACCGATTCGAGCAAATCCTTTTTGAACAATTCTGAATTTCCAAGTCAAAAAATCAGGTTCAAATTAATCTTATCCTATATATATCAGTAGTATTATATTATGTACAAGATCATAAAAATTAACTACATAAGTAGGTAGATTGAGAAAAGAAATTAAGTTTTAGTCAAAACTTGATTGGGCTGATGAAATTTTGATTTACACTTGAACAGGATTAGGATAGTTGTTTTTTTTGCAAACCTTTTCATATATAAAGTAAATTGCCTCGATCAAAAAAACCCAATTACTATAAATAAGGAATATCTCATTGTTTCTGAGATAATATCGATTATATAGATAGGCTAGAGTAGATCTTTTGATTTTGTTTACTCAAATCAGAGCTGAACACCTGTTTCTCATATTAATTTGCTCTATACCTTGTGGGTTGATTTCAAATTTTAAAGAAAATCAATTAACTCAGCCTGTACATTTTGTAAATAGCTAATATATATTGTAGTATCTTTGCGGTATAAAGGAAATTATTCTAATCAAAGTAAATTTTGCTCTCATCATCTTATCTCCAGCAAAACACTCAAAATTTCAAAGACAAATGACTCTTATCTTTACGTAATACTTGAAGGGTATATTCTATACATTATAATGTTATTAATTTAATTTGAGTGACTGAGACCAAACTCTAATAACGATTCCCAGAGTTGAAAATTCAAATTTTGACTTCATTTTCATCAAATTAAACCAGAACCAAGGGATAAAAAAATCCCAGGCTCAAACTCAAACTCCAGCAGAAAGTACCCTACTTTCTGATATTTTAGGTCCATTAGACTTTGATTGTACTAGTAGAGTAGTCTGTACACCTGATATCAAAACAGGTACTGGTCGATATAGTCATCCATATTTTCCACAGGATACGGATTTTTAATATTATTTTATGATTATGTAATAGTAGCAAGTGTACATGATGTTGATTTAATTTTTGTACACCGACTACACTACTATACTGTAGGTAGATACTAGCAAGAGGAAAGAATTTGTCATGCTTTACCTGAGCTTTTTTTATTTTTTTATTCATGTGCCGAGCACAGCATTAATTTCGAATTTCTAGTCAGTAGATTACCTGTCTTACAAATTACAAAGTTTTTAAAGGTTTTTTTTCAAATCTGAAATTTTGAATCATCTGAATCTGAGACTGTAGTTTTCACATTAGACCGTGACCTAACAAAAAAATTGCTCCCGTTCATCAAAATATTCTTTGTACCTACATCTACATACATATAATACCGAACCAATACTGGTACATATCAGTACTCGTATCAGTATATGGGCTTTTTGTCGGACCCGACTACCTGTACTGGTAAATACTTGGGATATATGTAGTTAGGTATAAATTTATGCTTTGTTTCCTTTCAAGCCTCATCATAAGGAGCTCATCATAAAGTTATTTCATTCTTCAAGTCCTCAGCACAAAGTTTAAAAACTTAGACTTTGAGGCAAAATGCTTAAGGCAAAAGTCCATATAGTTTCCATAATGAACCATGCACTTTATTACCAAGACCAAGACCAAGGTCTAAACTTAAATAAGAAATGCATTTTTTTTTAAGAAATGAAATTTAAACTCTACCTATGTATATACATGGTATCATTAAAGACTGACTGTAAGGGACTACCTACTTTACTTACAAAAAGTAAAGTATCTCTCAGAATATCCTCTATTTAAGTTCTTTGTTCTCCAACACTTTTTACCATTTTTTTGTTCCATCACAGAATTCGAATTCCATCGCCACTTTGTCGTCAACTTATATAATGATAATGATACAGTAGACAGTACAGTAGGATTCTTGGGACTTTTATTCTTATTATTCTTAGAATAGAAATTAGCCCCAAAAATCAATCGACCATGTCCACAACTCGTACTACATTTTTAAATTTAAATATCTACATAGGAGGATTACAAGATTTTTTAACTTTACACTTAAACCGAGCAGATGAAAATGATTATTCAAAATTTATACATTAAAGTATCCATTTCCCAAGTGAATTTTTCTAAAAAAAAAAAAGCTAACCGACAATTTGAAAGATGATATGGATTTTGGACCCTTTGTGTGGTCGTTTTACTTTTTTGTAATTTTGTAATTTAGATCAAATAGAATTAAGGATGTTGTACGAGTACAAGGGAAAAAATCGATAATGAGAACAATAATTCAAATTTACTGGTAGGTCTATGTCACACACTTAGGGCCTATTGTATAGTATAGCAAAAAAAACCGACTAATATTTTCATTGAATAAAGTACTACAATACAAGTATCATGATATCCCTTTTCATTATTCAGTTTTTTATGCAAAGGCTAATATTTATTTTTTTAAATGAGTTGCAGTTGCATGTGCACTATCCATTCTCATAAAAATTCTAATTTTACAAAAACAGCCCTTTGTGGGTCGGTCATATAATTTTATAATTTTACAATTTACAATCTAACCCCGACAATTATCTGTAATATCAAGTGTATGTAAATTACTAGCACTGCTCTGCTCTCAAAATGTTCTAAAAACACCCTTTACATATACAATTCATATCTCGATCACGTATGAACGATTACGAATATCATTTAAATGCATAATTACCATTATCTAGATCACACCCACAAATATTTAAGTAATTTTTCCCCCCTAATTTTGAGTAAGAATGCCGACTCTTATACCTATCCTATTCATTCATACATATATGTTGTAAGTACTCTTTAGTAGTATTTAAAAAATTCTTAAGATCTTTTGAGAGAGAAAAAATGTAAATTATTTACCTTGTTCAGCTCCGGACACAAGGGTCCATAGAACACAGGGTAGTAGACAAAATACCAGTGTGAGATGCATAATTTTGTTCATTATAGTTGTCTCTGGAATTTCTTAAAATCTTCCTAAATCTTTCTATTCTTGAATTCTTGTCAATCACTTGAAATTCTCCTCATTATTCTCTTCGAAAATTTTTGGCTTTGGTTTTATTTATTGATGAGCAGTTGGGTCTGGCAGTGAGGATTCTGAAAATATTCAAAAAAAAAAAAATTTTAAGTAACTTGTCGATTATTAGTAAGTAATACATACAAGCACCCTACGAGTACCATATTACATAATATTGTAAGTAGAAGCACGCTTTTCGCATTTTATTTTTAAATTAAGTAGGCAGATACTATATTACAGAATACTGATACTATAAGTATCAGTATGAAAATACAATACAATGTATTAGGTTACTTTTTTTCGATAAAATATCCCCCATAATCATTATTATTCACTCGAATGCTTGAAGGTTTCATCAATAAAACTATTTAGTCTGGTGTCTATTACTAATTTATTGGAAAAACAAAAACAATACATTCTTGAGCTCATATACCTATATGTGCACAGTGCACTTACATAGATAAAAAGCAAAAGTATAATTAAATGGACAAAGGTGTAAGTACATGAAAAGCGTGTGAGTTTTTGCTGTTAATTCATTTTAAGAAAAATACATAAAGTAAGTAGGTACTACAAGAAATATATAGGTATGGTATGTTATAGTACTACAAGTAAAAGAAGGTGAAGGTAAGTTTTGTTGTTAATTGAGTCTCGACTTTTTTTAAATTGAGAGATTGTCGGCACAACCTTTTTGCATTTGGATTTGCACAAAAAATGTAGAAAAATCGTGAACACAGAGTACGATAAATTTACCCTGATGTCATAAAAGTTTAAAAAAGACTATTATTACAATTAGACTACTTTATGACAAGCCCTTTTAAAGAAACATATACATTTGAAATCCTTTTAAACTCCATTAAAGGTACATATCTACATGCTATAGGTAAATAACATAATTTAAAATTATTATAATAACATGACTTGAGTATTTGCCACTTGCTAATCTTACTTTAATTTAGATTAGTGATTAAGTCGATTAGAGACCAAGTCAAGGAGGTTCTCAAAATTTAACTATTTAAGTGTATTACTATATATGTAACTGTAATTGTCTCTTGTACAAGTACTACTACCATGTACTATGTACTTGTAGTAAGAAATAATTACAAATAATGGGTTCACACATATGGCTCAACGTGCTTTGCCTACCAATTACTATGAGACAATGAGACCAACTAATTCAGCAAATTCTCAGTCAAATACCATTACATCAGGGTTGTCAAAATACCAGGTTTTTCCTCAAAAGAAAATTTTCTTAGATTCAAAAAATTTGCAAAAATTTTTTTTCAGAGTTAAAATGCCAAAAGTAAGTAGGGTACCTATTACCTATAACATTTTCAACACCGTCTCATTTACTCCTTCAGATGCACGAGTCCATTCGGAAATTAAACATTTTATGGAATTTTTAGTTTCTTGATTTTTCATAAAAAAAGCAGAAATTTTAACCCTGATATATTTACTACTTCTTAGCTAGACTTGCTTGTAGTAGTAAACTTTTTATAAACAGAAGAATAATCAATACAAATCTATACTAGAGTAGATAGATATAGGTAGAATGCAGAAAATACACTTGAGATAGTTAATACAAAGCAAACCAGTTCATTAGACATTGTAAATGTAAATTGTATAAGGATTTTTGCTAGTACCCTAGTATGTATATGTTAGTTAATGGAATTTTTCTTTCCTTGTTATATTTGTATTAGTATTGTGTACATGACTTTGTTACACAAAGATAAGGATAAGTAATTTAAAAGTATGTATAATTATAATTGAGCATACACTACTATGCTACTGTAGTAGGTACTGAAAGGAGGGTCTCATTGGAATTTTTCAAATTAAATGCAAATGCAGTCACATGTAATTTAGATATACCTACTAAGGTCCTTATATCAGTTCAATTCAGTAGTAGTGTAATGTGCTAAACCACATTTAAAAAGTTCCTTGTGTACAATTCAAGGCAAATTTTTATAATTTTAGCAAAGGTAAACAACTAGAGCATTTTTCTTGTATTACAAGAGTACTTATCTATATACACTATATTGCTTACTTATGAGAAATTGAAGTGAATGAAAGCTTCTAATTGTAAATTGTACCTTTACAATTTATTTAAATGTTTTTCTGATCAAATTGGCACTGTTTGAATAGGAGAATATTATTATGTAGAAAATTGTACAACACCCACCCAGATGAGAAATCATGTTTGAAGCTCTTAATTAATTGCTATCTAGTGTGTTATCAATTTCAAGTTCGTCGAGAATCTAATAGTACTTACAGAATACATGCAGTATTATATTCCATAAGAATATTGCTAAAAGTGTTATCACACCTGGTGATCTAAAAAAAATTGGGTGCCATTTACTTAAGCTATGAAAATATATATTTGGCTATGGGAAAAGTATAGCTTTTTAATTATGGAATTAGCTATGAA
>JAQIXA010002753.1:0-16441 GCA_034699045.1 Nanhermannia cf. coronata Gr-Ori-00579 | reverse complement strand
ATATGATGTGCTTGAACTCCAGTACAATTAACAATGATTTGATACTCTTTTTGTAAATCTCTCAAATTCTCAACTTTCCTATTTAAAACTTTACCACCACCTCGGAGAAATTGGGATAAAAAGACTGGCAAAAGTTTTGCAGGTTCGCAAGTAAACGTTGTAAATAAATGTCCATTTCTTTAAAATATCCAATTTTATTTATGTAATTTAAGTACATCTCAATTGACTAATATAATTAAAGACTTTCTTACTTACTTTAATTGAGGATTTCCTAGCATTTTCAACTGATCTTGTGTCAAGGTTTCAAATCCGTAAACGATTTTCGACCAAAATGGTACTGGATAAATATCCTCATCTGAAACTCGGAAGCAAGGTATCATACCAATTCCAAAATTAGCACAATCTTCAGATTTCCATTTTTCCAGGAGGAAATCATGAGTTAATTTGGACCATCGACTAAAAAATTGGTTTTAGTGCTCAAAACTATTAGATTTGAAAAATTTTAAACTAGATATACCTACGTATTCATAATTCATAATGAAGAAGTAATTAAAATTATGATAAATAAATATACGAGCAACGAGATGAGTGAAAAACCTAAATTTTACAATTTTACAAAAATGATAATTTTACCACAAAATGATTAAAAAATGGCTTTAAAAAATGACAAAAACAGTAGAAAATACCCATTTCTATCAATCTATAACATTTATTTTTAGATTAAAACTATCGTATTGATATTCATATCTCAATTTTCAAAATAAAATCTAAGATTTTATTGTACGAGCGAAGCGAGCACTTACTATTCAACTTTGCTTGCACTTTGTCCGTATGTCTGTCTGTCTATCTGTCTGCTCGCGGCATAACTCGAAAACTACTTGACCGATCTTGACCAAATTTGGTATGAAGGACCCTTACAGGGTCTAGTTGTGCATGGTCGACAAAAATTTCAAATTGCCCCACCCCTTGGGGTCAGAGGATCCTTTAAGGGTCCCCCATGTTAATCATGTTAATCAAATGGGAAAAATCCAAAATTAGGTTTAAATGGCTATAGGAGTAATCGATGACGGAGAGTCCGAATTTGGCATCCATTTAACTAGAAAATTGACTTTTGACCCTGAAAAATGGGGTAACTTTAAAAGTTTGCAACCCTTTGCTCGCACAATTTATAATCAACTTCTAGTGAGTTGATTAAAGTCTAGTAGTAATTAGTACCCTAATTAGTAATTAGTAATTAGTAATTAGCCGTATTCTCGAAAGAGTTATGTTACAGTATCACTCACTAATCAAATTAGCATTTCATAAGTTGTGTTATAAGAAGCTATAGGACTAGCAGTATTTCAATAGATAATTTTCAAAAATGTTCTGTAAAAGTATTTTAGAAGCAAATATTTTGATACTTCTAATCTGATATGAATAGAATCTTTCTATTTCAAAATTTCAATTTTTTTGCCATACATACAGTATATGGCATACTTAAGTAGTAGGTAGGTTACATAATTAGATTAGGATCAGTTCCTTTGAGTAAAAATGGTCCCCAAATTCCTAAAAATAATTATTTGTAGATTGTTGGTCTCTTTATTTGAATATAAACTTCTTACCAGCAGCCCCATCACCTAAAATAAATTTTCATCAACAACCAGATTTTTATATTACAAGAAATTTTTATGAAAATTTACTAACCTGTAGTATCAGGTGAGAATTTTTCACTAATAAGTGTCACTTGAACTTGAGGGTTTGATTTTTGAATTTCCAGAGCTGAACTCAAACCTACAAGTGTAAAAATGCTTTAATTATCTTCGAATTAAAATTTTCAAGTTAATTAAAATTAAGGATAAGTACTTACCAATTATCCCTCCACCTACAACACAAATTTTAATTTTTGAATTCAAATTTAAGGCCATTTCTTCTATAAGGTAGGTAGGTACTAATTTTATTTAATTTTAGAAAAAATTTAGAATGATTTCAGACTCAAAGAATTGAAAAGTAAGATAGAAAACATCTCAAAACTTGATTGCATAACTCTAAACATATGATTTTAAGACAAGTATCTACCTATATTGAAATTGTGAGATAAATGTATGAATTATACTCAAAATCTTATGTCTATACCCTACTATTAGTCTAATCTAATAGGTAGTAATTATAGAAATTAAAGTCTGATAGATACTGATATTGAGACTAATAAGTATGTATAAAAATCAATCCATTTAAATAAGTCATAATTAGTTTAATTTTTAATTGTGTTCATGCGTACCTACTTACCAAGACTCATTTATATAGGTAGTTATATAATGTAGAGTTTAATAGAATACCTACTCTAAATTTGAATCATTTCAATAAATAGCAAATTGACAAAGGTGCCAAACGGGTTTTAAAAGCCTCTAAATTGCATTTTTTTAAAATTTTAGATGCTTCTGTCGAGTGATTGGTGATCTTTGATTCATAAATTAAATAAAACACCTAAAATTTGAATATCGGTACCTAAGCTTTATTCTAACGTATAAATACCTATCCTATACATATTTGTACTAGTAGTGTAAGTACTATATCAAATGACTATACGAGTATCTTTAAGAACCCCATTTATAAATCTTACAAAATGTATCTTATAATAAAAATATAAGCATCCAAATGTCATATACCTAATATGGTACTTAATTAAAATATGACAATTTTTTTTGTTAGTTTTATGGTCTTGTAATAGTTTTTATTGTTCTAATAGTATCATCGTATAAACATAAAGTTGTTGTAAAAATTTGTAATATTTTCCTATTAGGAACCTCGTAATAAGTGTATCAAATTGAGTTTTGATACAAATGAGAGTGTAATTCTACAATTTGAATGTAATTTTTCAATTTACTAAATTTAAAATTGAGCAAATAATTCAATCATCATAAATCATAATGTTACCTAATATCAGTTACACGTTTATTGGTAATTTGGTAAACCTCAAATCTGTCAAATCTTTCTCAAAAACAAGATTTTAAATTTAAATTCTATTTTCTCTTATAGCTTTAACAATAGGCTATAAAATATTATAAATACAATACAAGTATTTAGGTGATGTTTTAAAGTTTAATAAAGTGTTTATGTACTTAAAGTAATATAGTGAATTTCCTCATTTCAAAATAAAATGAAATGATTCAAGCAAACTTTTTGATGAGTCAATTTGGCATTTGGATTTGGATTGTACTCACTTTTTCAAGTACTTACTTCCCCATTGAAATTACCAATACTTGTACTTAAATTTTAAAAATAAAAAAAGGAACATTTTCCTATTAGTTTGGTAGTACACAGTACAGATGACTTGAGCAGTAGTATATGTATTATGTAAACTGTACAAAAAAAGTTGGGAAAAATGAAATTAAAGGATATTAAAAGGTCTTTCCGCTCAAAAAGTTCATTAAAAACCTAACCAAACAAATGACGCTCGCTCAACTCAGCGACATGTTCCAGCTCAGTCAAATAAAAAAAAATAGAATTCACTGAAATTAGTTCATATTGCATTGCACTTCAGGCATTTCAGTTCATAAGTTCAAATGACAAAATGTCAAAAAAATACTTTATTTTGTACCAATATAATCTAATACCTAGGTACCTACTATGAAAATCTACCAAACTACTCAACTGCGAGTATAAGTTATAAGCTATTATAGAATCTCAAAAATCGTTAAAATTGTCATAAATTGACCAAAATTTGACATTTTAGTCAATTTAGTTGAGAAATAAAGGGTCATTAAAGAGAAATAATTGATCTCTGGATAATACGAGTAAATGCACTTTGAAACCAAACTTCCAATTAAGCTACTAAACTTTTAAAATAGTAAAAATTGAGAAAATTTTCGTTATTTTTTGACTTTTTGACGGTAAAATGGTGATTATGAGCAAAAATTTCTTAATTTTTGGTAATTTTTGTCATTCAATTTTATAAACTCTTTTGATCAGACTAAAGAATGGGTCTAAGAATCTACGAGTATTGAAGATACCTAATATTTTCAAACGAAACCAACTTTGTTTCAAAATTTGATCCAAATAGGTCAAAAATGCAAAGATTGACATTTTGAACATGTTTTTTAATAATTTTAAAATGATACCCTCTAAACCCAAAGGATATATTCGGTTTCAAATGGGCTTTTGGGCCTTTATATGAGGTTTTATATGGTAAAGGCCCAGAAGTCGAAGATATCCTTTCCTATTATATGTAGGTACATTGATCCTTATTAGATTGAATTTAATTAAAATTAAAATTCTAATTCCAATACCGAATACCAATACCGAAATGTGCTAAAATTTCATCATTGAAAACAATTTGTCATTTTTACATTTGATAAATATAGTATTAGTATATTTATGATTTTAAATAGCTTATGTCAGCACAAAAACCTCTATATAAATGTCTGTATATACGAGTATTTGAATAATAAACTGGAATCTATAATTCAAATAGAAACTGTAAACAATTATATCAATACTAAATATATTGTACCTTACATAGCTAGTGGTACTACAGATACTACCTAATAGTACCAAGTAAAAAAACTGGCTGAATATTCGTAATCGTCAAAATCATTGACTTACAATTTAATGGTTTACAATATTGAGTAACCTTACTAGTACTAGTTGTCAATACTTACAATTAGGTAGGGTATAGTATAAATATTTTGCTCAAATAAAACAAGTAGGTACAATAGAACCATCGCTTTGTTCATAATTTTTATACAATTTAAAAACTCTACAGTATAATATGTAATTTGAGTTGCATGTTGTTTTTTTTATACTAACCATATTTGTCATTTACCTAAAATAGTCAGATCAAATCGTAAAATAGCCAGCGGAGTTCCAGAATTATTCCTGAGGTTCATTTTTTTTGGTTTTGTTTGAAAATTTTTGGACTTGTTTATCATCACTGTATTGTACAGAGGGATTAAGTAAGCATTTTTTTTATCAAAAAATTTCTCAATTGTCTGATTATAAGCGAGGTTCCTGGACATAAAATCATACTTTTTGTGTCGTAGTAGTACCTACAGGTTATTGTATGAGCGAAGCGAGCACTTATTCAAAGTTGCTTACTTTTGCTCATCGATTCTGTTTTTTTGTCCAGAATTTGTCCAGATTACTCGAAAACCATTGGAGAGATTTTAACTAAAAATAGCATGGAGAACCCTTATAGGGTCTAGTTGCAATTTAGACAAAAAAATTAAAGTGAACCCGCCCTTTAGAGTTTTGTGGACCCTTTAAGCTGTAAATTTTTTGATAAAAATGCTTCATATGGCATGATTCAAGCCATAGGAAGCACGTGGTTAAAATTGAAATACACTTGGTCAAATTGTATCCAAAATGAGATCCAAAATGGATCTCCAGAACAGCAAAATTAATTGAAATTGAGCTAGTAGAAATTAGTAATTAGTAAGGAGTAGTTAATTAAATCCTAGTAAGTATGATGCTTAGTATCTGTACCTACCTACAAATATTTAGATAAAATTTTTGTTCAATTATAGAACATGATGAACAAGAGGACACATTTCAAATGAAATAGGGAGATAAACCGCAGCGTTTCTTTTTTTATCTCTTTTTGTCCTTAAATTTCTGTGAACATTTATGGATTCAATATTTAATATACTTGCACATAACTTGTCGTAAATACCTATACCTAGTAAATACTAAATAGTAGGACAAATTTTATCAACCCACTGCTGTATAACAATATATAAAAAAACAACCTACATTAAACTGCCTACATTTCATTTTAAACTTGTACTTGTGATATAGATAGATAGAAAATTTTAAACAAGATTTGTAAACATTATAAAAATTTATATTTAATTCATTTGATACTTTAACTCTTATCTGACTTATACATACTTATACTACTGGTACTGGTACAATTCAATTCAAAATCTAAAGTAAACATATCATAATTTTTCTTGTTATTTACAATTTAGGCAGTCAACCAAACCAATCCAGTCAAAATTTTTATCAATTTGGACATTTTTTTATCGAAAAAATCAAGTTCACTACAACTATACAATAGCAGAAGAGTACAAATTACTTTATTTGAGGTATTAAAATATTTACTTTATCTTTAATTCAATTATCAAAATCATCAACCTTAACATTCTCTAAATTCCATACATTAAATCCCAGTCATTTTTGAGTTTTTAGGCATTAGGATAGGTACGAGTACTTGTATAAGTACAGATTGTAAGTATCTGATCAGTATTAAATTCAGATTTTTTCGATTTTTCGACACAAGTTTTACCAGATTACAAGATGCAACCGAAATACACAAAATCTCCAAAAATTTGTGCAGAATGTGAAGTTAATTCGACCATAGCTGATCCGAAAGATTTGGTTGAATTCGAAGTAGAATTTGATCGCATTTTGGGTAAGAAAAATTTGAAATTTTTACAAATTTTTATCTATCTAGATATGAGTAACTGTCAAATGTTAGAGCAAAAATGTGGAATTTTGAGCACATCTGTTTAAAGTAAATAAACTTTCGCATTTGATAGTTTTTTGCAAAAATTTTCAGGGAGTTTAAAACAGAATTTTTGCATTTTTATTGTAGTTTTTATAAAGTCTGTAAGATACAAACTATCTACTAGTCTAGTAGCATTAAAAAAATCAAAATTTTCAACAGTTACACATTCGAAAAAGGCATAAAAATCTGTTAATTTGAGGAATACTGCTAAAAATTGAAATAAGGAACATTTTAATACTATCTAAATGCGACTATGTAGAATACCCAAAATTTTAATTTTTTCTCTTTCTTGCACCTGATTACTGATTCCAAAGACCATTTTTGCAAATTTTAGTTGTAAAAAAGATTCGAGAACTCGAAATATCAAATTGACTTATTTTTTAGACAATCCAAATTCTCAAAATTTGTTCAAAAAGTCGAATAATTTGGAATCTTGTAACCCTAATATTGAAAATTTAAGAGTTTTTATGTCATTTAGGCCCTTTTAGATGTTCAAAAACACGTTTTTTGAAATTTTATCAAATTGACCAATTGATACGATACAAGAGTTTTCTAATCTGATTTCTGATATTTTTTTTAGAACAACATGGTGATTTCGAGATATTATACAAAAAAGAATTGAAGAAAAATGCTACACTCTCCAAACAACTTGAGGCATCTAAATTAAATTTTAAAAATTTATTTATAAAATCATTCTCACGAATCATTTTTTTGAAAAAGGATTTACAACGAGGGAACTCACATCAAAAGGATTTCAAAATTCAATTGGACTCCCTGAATCGAAAAAATCAGGAAATTTGTGAAAAGTTGAAATCGACCGAAATTGAGAATACAATTTTGAAGAATAAATTGAAAGGTCAGTCAAATCAAAATCAAGCAAATGTTCAACAAAATGATAATCAAAAGTCAGCTCTCATTTCAGAGAATTTGAGATTAAAAAAAGAAAATCAAAGTCTGAATACACTCAATAGAAATTTGAAAGCTCAGCTCAATTCTTTAACTTCTCAACAAGTAAGTTTGTTTTATGACTAAAATCTGTTAGATACCCTACAGATAATATACCTACTAAATGCTAGATAATTTTTATTTATTTAATGATTCAATTTGTTAATTTAAAGGGGATTGAGAATGAAAAGCCAAGTTTTAAAGAAAATGGATTTCATAATGGTATGAGTAATGGACTTGAAAGGAGATCAAGATCAGTTAGCGATGATTTAGTAAGTAAAATAATTACATAGTACCCTACCTATAAGTATCTACCTACCAATGTACTTACAAAGTATATGAGATTAAATATACTTGTATAACTTGTATTTATATCTTGAAAATACTTTTAAAAAAATCATAAAATATTAACTAGATATCTGTAGATACCCTACTTCTAATCGTACCCTTTAGTTAGTATGAAGACATTACCAAACTTTGTAATCAATTTTCCAAAATTCAGAGTTTTTAAAATTTGAAAGATGTCTTAAAATTAAAAAAAATTGAAACCTGTTTAGATAACGTAATTTTGTAAGTATCTCTGAGAATCTGGGTAGGTACTCTAGTCAAGTTCAAATCTTGCGATATTTAAATACTGAGAATACTCACTAATTAGTAAAGGTAGATTATATTAGACTTATTTTTATATTGTCTATTTATTAATTTCAGCTATGTAATAATTACAATCACAAAAATACAAAAGATTTCCAGATCAAAAAGAGTCAAAGGCCTAATCTTGCACTTGCACTCGTAAATGGAACCAAACCCTCCTCTGCTGGTGAACGAGAATATCAAAGTCTAATAAATTATCAAAATTCTTCAAGTTCTGGGTCTGGTGAGGATGAAATGGACTTTAATTTACTACCTTTGCCACCAAAACCCAAGTTAATCAGATCAAATTCAGTTAAAGAAATGATTAAGGTACTAAAAATATAGTATAGGTATATGAAATCCGTAAATGAAATTCAAAAATTATTATGAAGCAGATTTCTTTGTTTTTAATGCTAAAGAATCTCATAAAATCCATTTAGAAAAAATTTTGAGATTCAAAATATACTTCAAAGTATAAGGCTATTCTATCTTTTCATTTTGAAATCTAAGTTTTCGCTCATTTGGTTATCTATATTATGAAATCAAGGATTTTAAAATAAATTCAGAATATCACTACTCTTTGAAATTGAACATTTCCTATCAACTTTGAAACCCAGAGTTACGATATTTTCTTTGAAATTCGATTTTTTCTAACTTTTTTTAAACTTTGTTTTTTAAATTATTTCAGATTTTCGAGGAAGAAGCTAAAAAAGTGGACCGAAAAGCACCCCAGTCCCTATCCTTCAGAATCGGAGTTAAAGGTCAAGCTCCATTAAAAATACAAAATATTAATAATATAACCGTGGATGAATTTGAAGTCTAAAAATTATAAATTACCTAAAAAATTTTTTTATCTAATCAAGTCACAAAAATGTGTCTACCTGTCTACAAAACATTTATATTCCATCCATTTAAAATGTAAAGTATTTCAAAAGTCATTATCTCTACTCTACTATATATATAAAGGGTATTTGTATTTGTACATATTAATTTCAATCAGTCATAAAAACATCACACAAAATCCAAGGCTTTATTTTAAGATAAGATCTCAAAAACATTATTTAAATTGTAATAACTTTTCTTATAAAAACTGTACTACTTTTTTTAGGTAAGGTAAGAATAATTAAGTAAGTAATGATTAGGGTATAATTCAAAAATTATTTTAGGGTACTTATCCTTAGAGTACTTAGGGTACTAATTTACATTTTATATTCTGTATTAGTATACAATTTAGACTAACTATACCTAAAAGGTTTCTAATTTTAGGTTTTAAAATATGAATTATATAAAAGAGTCAAGAAAGATTGTGCTTAAATAATTTACTAAGAGTAAGATTCAACTAATTATAATATTTAACTAAATACTGATATATTATATTCTTTCAATTTTGGTAGGGTACTGATAGGTACTTAAATCCTTATTATGATATTTACATATAGTAATAGTAATTTAGAGTAGATTAGTAATTTAAAATTTAAACTAATCCTATAAATTAAGTAGGTACTTGTGTGATAAACCAGTAAAATTTATATTTAGATACTTATATGTCTACTAGACTAAAAATGCAATTGATTAGTGAGTGATTAACTAAGTACTGATCAGTCAATTATTTAGTCGATTTGTAGTTTTAGTTTTAGGTTGTAGTACCCTACATATTATTTACATATTGGTAGTTAGATAAAATTTATACAAATTACGAAATTTTCATAAAAATAATAAAATACCGATTGATAACATTCAAAAGCAAGCAAGGTTCTTGCAATTTTTTTTCATTTTGATTTTTTTAGACACTAAACAATTTAGTATAAGTCGATGGATACATACTCATACTCGTAGTAGGCTACTAATACTTGATTTAGATACTTTTAGTTTCAACTTCAACACTTGATCTATCTGTAATTTGAATTTTGATCGAAAATTCCAAAATAATGCATGTGCATGTATGTATAGTACCTACAGAATAATCTACAAAAAATACACAAAACCGCTAATATTTGTAATCAAGGTTTTAATGTATCTGTTGAACTTATGTTAGTTGTTGTACATATTGATATATATAAAAAATATGAGATTATACCTACGAGTATTTATATTGCTTATGGTAAAATTAATTACAGTATTTTATTAATGAGAATGAGTCATTGTACTTAAATAATACTACACATTTTAAATATTTATCTTAAAAAAATAAGCTCATGACTGATTCTGATATATCAGTCAGGATATATCTGTACAAATAAAGCTATATTTTCCTAGTATTGCGACACAAATATCAAGTCATAGGATTATTATTACTGATACATACTAATACAAGTAGGGTACAAGCACAAATAAACAAAATCTGATTATCTAATGTAGTATAATACTGGAATTTCTGAAAGGTATACTTACATTGGTATATAAGTACCTATGTACTAATACGAGTACCTACTATTATTTAAGAACAATTTAATCAAAAGTATTTTTAAAAATCAAACAAGTAATTCCAGATCTCTGTGTCATTAAATTAATTTCTTCTAATCTTTTGAAAAAAACTCTTACTTTTGGCTTGAACTTGGAACAGATCACCTTGATCTTGACACTACTATAACTAATATACGAATATTCAAGTACAAATTGTAAATTACCTACCTACGAATACTTGGAAATTCTAAACTCTTATCAAATACCTAGAATTCTTACTGGAAATCAAATTAAGGTAAGTATATCTTTAGGCACTTACTCCTAATATACATAACTCAATTGAAAATCGGTCAAGGACTTAATTTGTTCAATTTTAAATTGATGATACTTGTAGAATTCAGTATTATAAGTATTATGTATGTAAAATAGTCTAATTTTGGTCAAAATTTTGAGAATTTCCAATAAAATTTTTAATAGATCTTGAGGAATTTGTAACTTTAAGTCATAAAATGTCGAAACCACGAAATCTATCTAAATCAGAATCTAAATTAATAATTTGGAAATTTTTTAGATCTAATAATGGCAAACGGTATTGAAAATTGTTTCAACTTTTTATTTTGGCTTGTCGTTCTTGTCCTGTTTTCCTGGTGGATTGCCCCGATTGCCTTTATCGTCTATCTAATTGCTAGTAAGTTCTTTCAAAAATTGCACAAAATTTCAAAAATTTTAAAAAATAAAATTACTACTTAGGTATATTTCAACCGTGTATCAATGGATTATCTGGTCTAATGGATGTATGTCTAGCAGGAGTTCAATTTCCACACAAATGCTCTTCAAATATGATCAATCATAGATCTTACAAAGCAATCTAATCAATCTACATTTTATAATTTCTTTATACTAGTACCCTTAAAACTATATTATCCTTACAATGCGACATTAATTATTTTAGGTAGGTAGTTATTTCAAATTCTAATAAAAAGTAATTTAAATGTTTTTTTTCTTGAAATAAAGCATCTATACATTCTACATACAAACTTTTCAACACTATCACCAATATCTAATTTAAGATTAAAATTTTTAAAAATTTGGTTAATTTGCCAAACTTTGTTTCAAATTCAGAAATTGCCATTCATTATTTTAATAGAAAGTTATTCGGAGCTTGATGACCCTAAATCTCCAAAAAAAATCTCCAATTTACAAAATCTCCAATTCCCAAAATCTCCAATTCTCTAAATCTCCAGAACCTAAAATCTCCAATTCCCTAAATCTCCAATAAATATCTCTAATTTCTATATTTTTGTATTTAAGTAACCTATTACTTACTACCATAAAAATACAAAAATTTAGGAATTAGAAATATATTTATTGGAGATTTAGGAAATTGGAGATTTTGGGTTTTGAAGATTTTGAAAATTGGAAATTTTGGGCATTGGAGATTTTTTTTGAGATTTAGGGAATTGGATATTTTGGTTTTGGAGAATTAGGGTGTGAATCTATACGGAACCCTAGCTTCTTGAATAGAAATAGAATAGCTTTTTGAAATTACTCAAACAATATTTTTTTGAGATATTCTCGAGCTTGCACAATTGTAGAAAAAATTTAACAAGTGTCAGATCACTTGAGTGAAATTACATTAGTAAAAAAGTCTTATCTAATGATTTAATTGTTCTAACACTTGAGAACTTTAAAAATTGAAAGTCATTTATCGATCTGGCGAATCTTAATTCAAGATTTAAATAGTCCTATTGTAATAATCTTAAATCATTTGGATTCTGGACTGGAATATATATGTAGATTTTAAACATATGAAAATGACTTGCAACATTTTGAAACTACTCTGTAGCCCTAGGTCCAACCTATTTATATTCAAAATTATAAATAATTTAGTTTTTTTAAACTTCAAATCTCATTAAGTGGTCATATATTGTAATCAAGCTTGAAAAAATCTCAATAAAAATGAGGAAATATGTTTACAGAATATGCCTAAATGTATGTAAATTGAAATTTATTAGCTTTTTCCTAAAAATATCATCTTACATATCACCTTACATATTAAGCAGATGAAAAACTTCAAATTCAACTATGTATAATTATCAGTACTCGTAGACAAGATACAAGGATAAATTTAATTTATTAATATTCAAAGTATCCAAAATTCAAGATTTCAAGATACACCAAACACCAAACACCAAACACCAATCCATATCTATAAATACTAGGTATGTATACATATACTGTATGACTATAGTATACTGTAGTTATTATTATTACTTACTGATATAACAATAATAATACCAATAACCTAGACCTGCTCAACAAAAAATATATTAAAAAATCACCATCATACCATAATCATAACAAGTTTATCTATCGTCTATCATGCAATACATAAGTGATCTTAAAAATATTTTCAAGAAATTTAAATGCAAATTTGCCTATAACTAATTAGCAGAAACTAGTCTAGTATTTCAATAATATCTACATATATTGATCTTCTACGATAAAATATCTTATACTAGTTCAAAAGAGAGATAAAAAGTTTGAAAAATTGGTTTTATTTTGAAGGTCAAAGCAGTTATAAGTATTAGACAATTTCAATTATTTTAATTTTTAACTATCAACTATCAACTTATTAACATTGTTAATATAGACTATAGGGTACTTATTAACTTTGTAACAAAAAACAGAGTAATTGTAATTGAAAAGAGTAACTTAATTGCTAGGTTTAAGTAGGTATTATACAATTGCATTTTCAATTATCTTGTGAGAAATTAAACGTGAGAAAATAGACCCTATGGTTAGCTCAAAAGAGCAGTATCTGTAGAAGAAGCATTTTTCTTAAAATTTCGGAGCAAAAAATCAACATTATAGAATTTTTCAAAAACTAAAAATACCCATAAGACCCTATTGTATAATTAGTATAATTGAGAATCTCACAAATTAGAAAACTCTCTCTAATGTTTTTTATGAACTTGAACTTGAAAAAAAGGATAGAAAACAAACACATTGATTATTATTATTATTACCTATACCTATACATATCTACTTGCCCTATTGCCAATTACATACTTGTATCCTAAGCTCATATTAAAGTGTATAAAATACCTTTGAAAGTAATTTTTTGTGCAAAAAATGCCATACCATACATGTGTATCTTTGTATACCTATCAATACCTACTACTATGTATCTTCTAGGCATATATTTGTATTGTTAGCTTTGTCCATACATAATACATACCTGAACCTGGTATGTATACCTATAATTATTTACATGAAGGGTTGGCATGTGCTTCTTTTTTTGAAATAAAAAAGTATCTTAGGTATGTAATACATGATATTATGCGACTGGGGGTGAATGAAAAATTCTGGAAGATAGCCTGGACACCTCTGTATCTGTATCTGAATAATACAATGGCAATAATGTAATGGCAAGCTGACGTATATAAAAAACCATAATAATGGTCATCTGAATCCTAAGGGGTTTGAAGGTGAACTTGTTTTAAACATGATTTAAAAAAATTATTTAATTCTGGAGAAATTATTCACTTAAATTCATAGTTCAATTGTAAGTTCACAAGGCTTGAACTTTTATTAATCATCTTATCTATAATACAATAATTAAGTCCAAAAGTTTTCTTTTAAATATTTCTTAATTTACCCCCAAAAATGGCTCATACAAACGAGAGTTTTGATATGGAAGTGACAACAAACGTGGATCAAGTTCTTAAGCCCAATCAGGTTAAATTAACATTACCACCACCGAATATTTCGAGGATCTCTGGCCCACCAAGTTCACAAACTTCTGAATATGAAGGTGGAGAATTTTACAATCAACTTCATCAGTATAATCATACCGATTTTACTCCTGCTGGACAACCTGGGAAATTTCCAAATAATACGACAAATATCTCTATGAAAGACTCGACGAATCAAACGACCCCAGTAGTGGATGAGAGCTCTTTGAACAAATTGATTGGATTTTCAGATATTTGTGGAAAAAATGACAAATTTTGGAAAAGTCTTTTGGCAGAATATTTAGGTAGATACTCATATATGTGTAATACTTAATTATTAAGTTGTAATTTAAATATTTGGTATATTTAGGGACTTTGTTTTTCGTTCTGATCGCTTGCGGCTCCATTTTGTCAACTTCATGGGGAAATAAGGTAAGTAAAGGTCATTATTTAGGATCATAAATTAGTATTCTGTAATCTCTGAAGTTATTTCAATTGTAAGTAGAGTATTATATAAGAATTTGATACCTACAGATACTTGATTGGTTGAAAATCTCTTTTTAAATTTTGGCAAAAATTTTGTCATTTAAGATACATTCGACCATTTGTAATTTGTAATAAAAACTGAAATTCACAATTATGAAACATTTAATCATACATTTACATTTACATTGCAATCTTAAAATATAGAAAATCCTACTTTTTTGAGATATTAATTTTGAACAAAAATCTATATTCATTTAAATAAGTAGGTACATAGTTTGTATGTAGATACAATGTACATAGATACTTGCATGAATTTTTTTATAAAGCTCATATAATATGTTCAAGCTGAGATGTAAATGTAAATATGAAACTGGTAAAAAAAACTCAAACAATTTCTTAATAATCAAGGTATCTAGGTATTACTGTATTAGGTATACAGTAACACCAATCGATAGAGCTCAACGAGATGTCTAAATTCTTAAATATTAGTTACTTATGAGAACATAGATACCTACAGATACATATATTTAGCCTAAAGCCAAAGTCCATTAGTTTTTGGACATTGATTCGAATAGAATAGAATATATACGAGTATTTATGACTTACTTCAATAATTAACTTTAATATGAACTTTAATATTTACATTTTAGGAACCAAATTTGATCCATATCTCACTTACTTTTGGCATTACAATCATTGTTATCGCAGCGGTAAGAAAAATATCTTTATCTAGATATAACTAAAGGCTTTATTCACATTTAGGTAAATCAGTTTACTTTCATTAATTGTAATTGTAATCCATATTTATATGTATATTCTAATTCCTGGCTTTTTTCAATGTAACTCGTAAAAATATTTATTTTTAAATGCCATTAAACATCGATTATGTATTACACTTCCTATATTTTGTTTTGATAAAATTTTGCAAAATTTTTTTGAAAAATTTCATTGAACATGAACTCATTGAAAGTTTGAGAATGATGTGAATTTGAATAATTTTTCTCAATTAAAGGAAGTTATAAAAAACATGCAAAACTTCATAAGTAAAAGTAGACTTATAAAGTTGACGATTGATTTAGTCACGGAAAAAGTTTCACTTAATTTGACTTTGTATTTTAATGATTTATTTCCTTAGTGTGACTGTATAGTATGTATGTATGATTTACTTTAAGTAGCCACTTATCCTTCAATTAGACTCTTAATTACTACTAGGTATTTGGGTAATAAAATGTCATTAAAACAAGACAGTATATAATGTATCAAGTGAACAATAGCTTGTCTTTTAAGACTTTAGGTTAACTACCCAAGTATACTGTATGTATAAAGTTACACTGATATTTTTAATGATTTTTAGACCGTAGGTCATGTGTCAGGTGCTCATTTAAATCCAGCTGTTTCCATTGGACTAATTGTAAGTAAATTAAAACCTAATTTATTGTAGGAAATTTCTATACTTACCCTGCCTGCTTACCTACTTACCTTGCTATTTTTACTATATACAGAGTAATTAATTTTCATAATTCAAAATTCAGTCAATTTTTAAACCTAGACCTAGACTGAACATTTATATCAATTATACAGAGTGTTCATTAAATGACTGGCGATACTTTGAATGTGAATAACTCAAAGTCCATCAGCCCGATTTTCATGATCTACAATTCATTCGATAGAGGTTGAATAAACTTAGATATTTCATATTTGATGTCATGATCCAGCTATGCTAATTTCGGCGCTAGAATTATTTTAAGAAAAATGT
>JAQIXA010002752.1:0-16445 GCA_034699045.1 Nanhermannia cf. coronata Gr-Ori-00579 | reverse complement strand
ATTTAGTTAAAATTTAGTCAAAATTTCCAGCCTTGAGGTTTTTTCGAAAATGGCACTGATTTATACAAATATATCACAGATAAACTGATTTTTAATAATTTTTTTAAAACTATTTTAGACTTTGAAATAGCAATCAATGCTTCAATCTGACAAATTCTCGTCAATTTTGCCAAAAATTGCATATTAAAAATCTCATAAGTTGAGAATTTTTGCAAAATTTTGGATTTTGTTTTAGGTAGGATTTTGGGAGGTAGGATTTTGGTATGTTAGGATTTTGTCCTAGAGCCAACATATACCTTACTGTACAGAGTGTATTTTACGTAATAATTAGTAATTTTGTAGTCTATTAGACATGTCCTGAGTCTTGTATTAAATGAATCCATTACAATTTCTACAAATTAATTAATTTTTAACCGGTTTCCCTAATCCTCCTGATTGTATGGTACGAGTATAGTGAATAAAACAATTTGATTTATTTCTAAACATGACTTGAAACTTGTCGAGACTTTTTTTTCAGCAATCTTTCTGTGGGAAAATGCTACTTTTTTCGTGCAAAAACTAAGATTAATTTTTAAAATCTTGGATTTAAATTGTACATTATACACCGAGATAGACTTGGAAAGCTCAAAAAAGTTTCAGAATTTACCTTAAAAATGTGTATTTAGAATTTTAGAAAATAAAATTGACAAAAATATGCAAAATTTCTAAGCAAATTTGACCAAAAATTAGGCAAAAAATTTACAGAAAATTTGGGTTTTTTCAAAAAAAGATGTAAATTTTTTGCTTTTTATTAACTTTTTTGAAGAATTTTGGAGTTGGTAAATTAAAAATTTACTAAATTTTTTATAAAATTGTTAAAAATGTCACTTTTAGCAAATTTTTTGAAAATTCTAATTCTTATAAGAAGAAACGGCCAGAAATTTGGAGCAGAAAATCTCGAATTTTTGTACATTTACTTATATGATGATGAGATCATGGGGGGTAATCAAAAAATAAATGAATAATTTTGCAAAATTACATCGATTACATGGAAATTACAGCAATTTTATAATCTTTAAATGGATCTCTTAAGATAGCAGGTAAAAGTATGTACTACAAAATATGCAATTTTGAATCCAAAAATCTCATAAACTTACCCCTATAATATATGTACTGTAGGTATGTCTTAAACAGGCTTCTTAAAAAATCTTCAAGATTTGTCGAAACAGGGAGAAAAATATCAAGTTTTTGCTTTTGAGATTCCAAAACATAAAATTTATTTCAACTACCGCAAAATATCTGCATTCAAAATTCATAGGAAGTAAAAACAAGTGCGGGGGATTTCAGTCAAATTTGGAACTTTTTTTATCATTTAATGAGTTCAAAATGCCCAAATTTGTTGCTAATTTAAAGTATGACATTTTAAGAAAAAATTTTGGGAAATTTTGGCAATGAATGATGCATTTGCTCGTATGAATGCAATTAAATAATGGCTTCGACTATACTCATCCCTATTTTGATTGAATTTACCCCTATATTTTAGGTCTTATATACCCGAAATCGTTTGAAATCTAGCTAAACTAACCTAACCTAATCTAAATCTAACTAAAACAATTTGTGACTAATCCTAAGTTTCATACTATGGGTAAAGTTAGATCAAAAATATAGTTGTAAATTCAACCAAAATAAGGATGAAATTAAAAAGCGATTAATCATACCCCTATTTTTGTTATTTTTTACTCTATTTCGATTAAATTTTACCCTCTAATTAGATGGTTATAACCTTTTGAAAAAAGTTCCAAGTTTCCTGAATACCCCATATAGTTTTCAAACTGGAAAGAATGATGAGGTCTTGTGTAATTTGTGCATTAAATGTAAGAAATCATAAAAAATCAAAAAAAAAAAAAAATACACATGTTCAAGCATATGTTTATGTTTTTATACAACTACTTAGATAATATCATAGGTTCTACAGATAATACAGAGTTGTTGACCTTTTTGAGTGTATGGCATATACAATGTGACTTTTAAATTTATTGCCAACTTTTGAGATTTGCAAAATATGAAAAAAATTGAATTTCGCCAGATTACTGTCTCTAATACTGCAGTACCCTACTCGTATTAGTTGGGTGTGTCAGCCGAGTTTTTTATCTTTTAGAAAAATGCACAAAAAGATTAAATCCCCTCTTTACTAATACTAAATGTGAGATTAGAGAGAATGCATTTGAAACTTTATGAGGAAATAGACCCTAGTTCAAATGTCATGTATCAAAAGGTCAATAATTTGAAAAAATTGACCTTAAATTCCCTATTGAAGACCTTCGAAAAGAACATTTTCAGAATTTCATTCCTATTTTAGATTTTAGTTGAATTTACCCCTATATTTTTGGTCTAACTTTACCCCTGTCTGTATGAAATTAGGTAACACAAAATTTATTTTAGTTTAGATTTAGATTAGGTTCGGATTTTACAAAATTTTGTGTTAATTTCATACATACAGGTGTAAATTCAGCCCAATAATATACCTAGATGTAAAATCAGTCCAAAATAGGTATGAAAATTTTTCAAATTTTTATACTTGATTGTGTTTTGTATATGAGTACTAACCTTCCCTACTACAGTATATTACCTATACATATATATGGGAAGATTTGGTTGTAGGACTTAGCAGATAGTATTTATATGACAAAACAATGAGTAAAAACTAACTCATTTGTGATGATCAGTTTGTCAATTAAAGTCATAATTTTTGAGCAAATGACAGCATATGGCCATTTGGACATGTATCCTCTATCTAAGGTTTGAAATGAATCAAGATTTTGAAAATTTTTGAAAATTGAAGCTCAGGTCTCAGGTGTTTTACTTATTATATCTGTATGCATACATACAGAGTTATAAAATCAAATGGCCCAAGGGTTTATAAAGGGGGTGAATGGGCCTCATTTTGCTAGTACTAGTTACTAGTACTTACTATTTAGTACCATGAATTATATTTTATTTTACAAACCTAACTTATCCTTAGAAAATATAGAAAATTGTAGTAAATATAAGAGACTATACATTATGATCATTATATTTTGTAGAGGTACCTGAGTTAGCTAGGTTTTGTTACAGGTATACGTATCTATATGAAATATAAAATGAAAGAGATATGAAATGGATGGGGTTTTGTACAAAGTCCGGAAGGTAACTCGATTTTTGTACCTCGACTCTTTCATTTAATATACAGGTTATACAGGGTCTCTCGAAAATCAAGAGATAAGATAATTTTTGAAAATTTCCAAGCCAAGTTGTATAGTCTAGAGTAGAGTATCGCTGCACAAATAAGTACCTACTCTATAGTTGGGTACTCAAATCAAATAGGTAAGTCCTTTTGGGTACTTCAAATGAGTATTCGAATCATTTGGGTACCCAAAAGTACCCAAGTTCCTTATATTATAGGTTAAAGCTTTTGCACTAATATACGTATTTGTTATTTGGCTAATATATGTATCCAAATCATGTTTTAACATTTTCAAAAATTTTAACAAAAATTGTTAAAATTGGTCTAAATTTGTCAAAATTAAAAAAAATCCCAAAAATTTCTAAAATTTTGAAAAATTTGTCAAAAATCAAAGTTGGTCAAAAATTGTTGAAATTTGTCAAAAGTCAAAATTGGTCACAATTTCAAGATTTATAAGTACCCATACGAGTACCTACATAAAATTTTCAAACATTTAAGGGTAGCAAAGCAAATATCTGTAGTACCTAACTACTCTAGAATATACAAAATTAAAAAAAAATTTCTTATGAAGTTATGATTTTTGAGTGACTCTGTAGAGGGGTAGAAAACCTCAGAAAAAACTTACCAACCACCCCCTCACACAAACAAACTGAGACTCAAATTCAAACTTGTATTTTTTGAGGCTCAAATTTTAAACATTTTATAGGAAGAAAAATCCCATACACTGTACTTAACCATGGACTAACCAGACCTAGTACCTACTATTACTAGTACTAGTTCAGTATCGTAACCTATTAGTACTAGTAAAGTAAGAGACCATTTTATTGTACAAAAAGTCTCGATAACAAAAAGAATAGTAAAAATTAAAGTCAAATCAAATCAAAAGTACATTCAAAAATTTTGTAAAAAAAAATAAATTCAAAGACTTGATCGAAGAATAAAAGTTCCAAGTATACCTTTCTCAATCTCTATAATATTATACTTACTATAGTAGATTACTATAAAGATACTATATATGTATGTAGATACTTATAAAGATACTATATATGTATGTAGATACTTATAATCCTTTAAATGAGAGTCAATTTAGTTGAAAAAGTGACAAAAGTGCTCTACATTTAATACACAACTTGACTCAAAGTGAAATTTTGAACAAAATTACCGTCAATCTAATCTTAAGTAGATAGGACCTAAATACTTTGAAAAGTTGGAATATAGTTACAAAAATAGCTGAGGATTTGAGGGGTGAAAGACCCTTAAAAGTCCCTGTAAATATGTAGTAAATTGTAGAAATTGGAGCTTTTAAGGGGTCTCAAGTGTCCTATAATCTCTAGTACATATGTATAAGGAAATACAACAATAATCTGAATATTTTACTTAAAGGTTTAGATGGCAAGTACTCGTACCTGTGTTGTGTTTAATAAATGTCTATTTGGTCAGATTGGGAATTGACAATTTATTGCTGGTCCACCATAGTTTGCGGTTTTTTGTAGTTTTTTTTTGTAGAAAAAAGTTGAGATTTTTTGTGTCAATTTATAAAAATTAAAAATGACTTTGGCTTTCCAACGGGGTATGACCTGTGTGACCTTTCTCACCTGTTGTGCTGGACTAGCCCTACTTCTTGCTGCCTTAAGTACTCAGGTTAGACCCAAGCAAAATTTTATATTAAGTTGGGGTATATTAGGCACATATTTGTAATGATTTGTGTTTAATCTCATCCATATTTTGGTTAAATTTAACTCATAACTTTTATTAATTTAGTTTAATCTAGACTAGTTTAACAAGATTTAATTTTTTTTTGTTAATTTCAAACTGGTAAAATTTGATCAAAAACATAGAGATAAATTCAACAACCATAATAGGGATGAGATTAAATCAGAGTTTATTGTAATTTGGACAGCTTGTTTTCTACTGAAAAAGTTGCACATTTTATCTGAAATTAACTTGAGACTTAAAATTTCTTTAAAATTTTTAAAATGTTTCAAATTTTAGTCATTTTCAGATAAAATTGAATGACTTTACAGCTATAGTGTATAAATGTATAATAATTTTAGACTTGACTTAAATTTAACCCTATATTGGTTTAATTTACATCTATCTTATAGGTCTAACTATACCTCTATATGAATTAAATCCTTTTTTTTTTAGTTTAGTTTAGATTAAGTCAAGTTAGGCAAAGAATTGTAAAAAATTTGGGTTAAATTCATGCTTATAGTTAAACTTATAATATAGGGATAAATTCAACCAAAATATGGATGATACTGAATCAGATACTATTTTAAATTAGGTAAATAGGAATAAATTAAACCTAGAAGATAATGGTTTAGAAGCCTCTTTATCAAAATTTTCCAAAAAATTGTTAAAATTTGGTCGAAATTTTAAATATTTTGATCGAAATTTTCAAAATTTTCTTAGCATTGGGTCGTAGGTCGAGCTCATCGAACACCAAATCCAGGTGTCTCCGAGGGTAGAATACATTTTGGACTTTTTTACGGCCGAAAAAATTTAAATGTCGGCTATGGTAAGTCAAATTTTCCAAAATTTATCCAAATTTACAAAATTTTATAAAATTTTACAAAATTTGCATATATTTTTCAGGTTGGAGACCCTCAGATATCAATGGTAATATAATATTATAAAAATTTCGCTTTCTTTTCTACAAGTTTACAAAAAGATAATTCTTAAGTACATTAAGGATTAGGGCAGTATATATACACAGTGTCATGTCATTTAAATGCCTTGCTAACTATGATGTTTAAGCCCAATTAAATATTATCTCACAATCTGGGTAATTAATTCTATTAAACCAAAACATTTTCCCATAAGATCCCATGTAAATTTTTAGATTTAAATATCGTGTGAATTTATATATTTCAATTTCTCTAATTACATTTCCTTACCATTTGAAATCTGAAATTTTATTACACAAGTAAAAGGCCACTTGATCAAACTCCTACTTGTCAAAATAAATTTCAATCATAAACTATAGGTTTAGAAAAATTTTGAAAATTTTCTATACCTACATGTACCTACATTTAGCTATATGAAATTTTACAAACTTTTAGACATTTTTGCTCATTTTTGGCCAAAAATTTGCCTAAATTGACCTATAGAAAGGTTCTATTTGTGTTTCAGGCCTTTACATGTTAAACCTCATATATAGTCCAGAAACTCATTATTATAGATACTTGGTTTCTTATCTAAAATTTTAATTTTTTGACGAAAACTAGGATTTCAATTTGAAAATCAAGATTAGAATACCACTTATCTCCATTTTTAATTTACTCTACTCAAATTTTATCAAAATTATATCATTTAAGCTGTATTCTTAACTCAAATTTCATTTTTTTTTGGCAAAAAATAGGATTTTAACTTGAAAAATTAGATAAATACGAATATATGAATAATATAATCCATAGTTTTTGTCAAGAAATTGAAATTTGAAATGATATTTGCACTATAATATGTCGATATCAAGATACTATGATAAAATTTGGAATTTTTCAAAATTAATAAGCCTTTTTTACAACTGATAATTTGGAATTTGACCAAAAATCCAACAAAATGTGCATAAGAAAAGGGTTTTATTTCACCTAATTAAGTTTCTCATTTTCACCTTTGCAAAGCCCTATAATAATCTATAATAGTTTATAATAATCATAATAATTTTATGCATTTATTACCCTATATATTATAATACACAAGGCATCTAGTTAAATTTATAAAGAAAATAGTTAGGAATTTAGAAATAAAATGACTATTATAGTTAGTACTACATTTATCTCACAAACAAGGGGGGTACTTTATATTTATATGTAGCAGTATTTAGTTCAATTCTCAGAAAAAAAGCTCTTAAAAAAACTCTCGTTTTTTATTCCAATTTCCTCAAAAAAAAAAGTTAAGTTTAAGAAAACCAGTTGTAAAACTAGGATAATGACAATTACCATCAGGTATTTAGGTACTATCTGTATTAGTTACCATTGAAATCAATACATATAGTCAAGGTTGGCACAACCGGCTAAAATATGTCCAAAATAGTCAAATTGGTCAAAATGACTGGCTAAAAAGTACACATTTACTGGCTAAAATGGTCAAAATGCAAATTTCCAACATATAAATATAGGATTATATTCATATTTATTGTTCAATTTCCAATTATTTATTTCAAATACTATCAAAAATCAAAATTATTTACAAAATAAGTCTATTTATACTGGATATCTTATCTTAGTATATCATAGTTTTGGATATTTGATGATTTTTGCCAGGTGACTGGATGAAATCAATTTTAGCCGGCTGATTGCCAACTCTGCATGTAGTATCTCACATAAGCAATACTGATAAAATCATCATCAAGTTTGCATTTTTAATTTTTAACCAACCTGTTAGATTACTTACATGCAAATGTACCCACCTATATCATTACAGTTTATTTAACCATAAAAGACTTGAATCAGTTTTTATGAAAATCTTTAACCTGATTTATCAAACGACTTGTGTGTTTAATTTCATCCCTATTTTGGTTGAATTTACCCTTTAATTTTGGTCCTTATATGAAATTAACCAAAAATATTTTTATTTTAGCTTAGTTTATATAAGGCTTAGGTTAGTATTTAAAAGAAATTTTGTGTAAATATCATACAGGTGTAAAGTTAAGGGCAAATTCAACCAAATATAAGGATGAAATTAACTCAAGTCTTGATTAAAATACTTTAGAATGAGAATGATTAGGTGTATGAATTTGCATAAGCAAATGAATGGTTGGAAATAATTGAACACATGTTTTTATGCACACAACTGTACATTTGACTTATGGGGTGGATACCATTACTATTGAATTGACTTAACTTTAGAGTTCCCTACCTCTGGTTTTTTATTACTCTATTCATTCATATTTAAAACTTAATGACATGACAAGAACCAATGTCAATGTCACTGTCATAAAAGATGGTAAAAATAAACATCTAGATTCTCAATTGTATGAATTTAGCCATCTCAATCTGTAATTTGAAAACTTAATTACATTTTCTAAAACAAAAAACTTGGATCAAATTAATCAAAAGTTAAAAAATTAGCAATTTTTGAGCTAACGAACATTTTATGATTTTTCCTAACTTTTGTTTAATATCATCCCTATTATACAGATAGTTGAATTTAACCCTATACTTTTGGTCTAACTTTACTCCTGTATGATATACAATTTGATAAATTTCATACAGGAGTCAAATTATACCAAAAAAATAGAGATAAAATTAAACCCAAGCCTTTAAAAAGTATCTTTTTTTTGTCAAAAAATGACCAAAAATGAATTCAGATATTTATTTATCTGAAATCATTTTGACTTAATTAACTTGGATATTTTGATAATCTTGAGAAAAGCTCAATTCAAGTTTTATTTGTCTTATTTTTTTTTTTTAGTTTATGACACCCTCATTTCACATTTCTATTGTGCAAAAATGTGCATTGTAATCCACAATTACAGTATGTACACATACCCGAATGCATTCAAGTACATATATACCTAATATATATGTATTTTAGCCAAAGAATCAGAGATCTCATTCAGAAATCTCTCAAAAAATGAAGTAAAATGTGAATCAACAGGGTGTCAGAAGATAAGTGTTACCCTTCACCTATATACTCAATTTGTATCCTATACGGGGTGAGACAAAAATATGGCAACATTTGGCTCAAAAAACCATTTCTAGGCCTCTTTTTTTACAATATTTTGATTATTTAACGCATTTTTGAAACTTTGACAGTCTGTTTTCTCTAAAACGGACTTTTTATTCATATCATCCCTATTTTGCTTGAATTTACTCCTTTATTTTGGGTCTAACTTTACCATTGTATGAAATTAATCCAAATTTTTTTAATTTTGAGAATATTTTAACTCTGACTATCTCTATATGTCAGGTCAAAATTCAACTTTTTCAGGAGAATACAGACTCAAAATATGATAAATATCCCCAAACTATCCCTTTAATCTACTCATGAATACTTATACTGTGATTTAAACTCGAGTTTTTAACGACTTGGGTATAATTTCAGCCATAATTTGGTTAAATTTACCCCTATACTATTGGTCTAATAAAAGGTATGTACCTATAAAATCTCCTATGATTAGATTATTGTAATAAAATTGAGGCAAATTATTATGGTCCCTAAAGTGCAATCAATAAACTATAGGGACAAATTCAACCAAAATAAATAGGGATTTTATTAAATCAGAGTAATGATTGATAGAAAAAAACTTTTGAATCTGGATTTTTATATCACCCTGTATATGATTTTGAGCATGTGTTTGAAGAACTCTCAATTAAATCTTGGTATGATTTCAACCTAGAATTTCTTTTTTTTTCTTTTTTGCAAATTACAATTACTTCTATGTATCTGTATATCTACACATTAAAGTTATTTAGCAAATATACTTACTAAAGAACTTATAAATCCCATACATACAGGTATACCTACCTATATTTTTAAGTACTTGATATTTTTACAGTATAATATTATTTATATATGGCCTAAGGCATTAATTTGGAGACTAGGTTAAGTCCACAGAACAAATGAAAAATATTGCCTTTTTTAGTACCCTACCTAATTTATTCTCTATATCATCTCAATCTGAGCAAATAAACCTGTGAAAGAGAAAGAAATACTTTTAGAAAAAAGGGCAAATGACTAGGATTTAATTAACTACTTTTTAGTTCATTATTAATTGTAAAAAAGCATATGAAAGTCATCCAAATTCCGGTTTCTTGGTCAAATCAAACGGATGTCATATTCGGCCAATTACCCATAGGGAGACCCTTAAAGGATCCATAGTATCCTATAACGTTCCTTCAAGCCAAGTTTGATTAAAATCGGCCCGATTTTTTTTTTAATTATCCCGTGAACAAACATACAGAAAAAGGTACAAAATGCAAGCAAAGTTGAATAGTAAGTGCTCGCTTCACTCGGACATAACTCAAAAAATAACAAGTACCTACTTTGTGTAGTCATATTATACAGATACTGATAAAAATCAAAAATACACTCGAATTATAGTTTAATAACACCTAGAATGGTCCATTAATTGTCAATTTTTTGCTATTTTTGGCTATTTTTTCTTAATTTTTGCTCACATTTGAAGCTCTCTGTAGATAAATAATATTTTATTTTACAAAAAATCTCGTATTTAAGAATTTGTACTACAGTATAGTTATTTATAAGAGCATTTATTTGATCTAGAAATCAGAGATTTCAATTGATGACCAGTCATGAGCCTTCAAAAACATCACAAAATAGCTCTATAAAAAGTAGTAGGGTATCATCGATTTATTGGCTCTGAATAAATCCCATCCCTATTTTGGTTGAACATACCTCTATAATTTTGGCCTAACTTTACTCCTGTATGAAATATAACCAAAAAATTTTTAGTTTAGAGTTAGGCTAGGTTATGTTCAGATTTTTATTAAAATTTTAGGTATAATTCATACAGAGGTAAAGTTAGACCAAAAATATAGAGGTATATATTCAACCAGTATTGGGATGAAATTAAACTTGAGTCATTTATTTTGCCTCAAAACTTCATGTATTAAAGCTGGAGCTGATTGGAGAGTGCCAGATCATGTTATATTAAGTCAAGTTAGGTCAAACTAGGTTAGTTTAGTTCAAAATAATCGAAATTATAACATAACGATTAGGTATGTTTATAAAATACTAAAATCATTTTGAAGTTTTTTTGCTTATTTTATTATTCTATTTACTTGCACTTTCAAAATCTCAAATTTCTTAAAATTTTAATCACTTTTTATAATTTTATAATTACTTTTAATCTCATTTAAAAAGACTTTTTTTTTCTAAAATAAGCTACTTATTTAACTAAATATGTAATATACACTTAAATATACATTATAGGTATCTGAATCTGAACAGATACCTTTAAAGTTATCTACTGTAGTTGATCAAGTATCTAAAAATTAAAAGTTAAAGATTCGAATCTTGAGTGACCAGCCAAGCTTGAGGATTGTAATTTTAAAAATGTGTTGCAATTTAGCTCTGGTTCAATAATTTTAAGTTTTTCACACATATACTTGTATAGGGGTAGATTAGGGATAGTTTGGGACACATTTTTGTAATTTGGACTGTTTTTTTTTCTTATGAATGGATTGTCCATATGACCTGAAATTTGTCCTGGTGTATTTTGGCTATTTCTATATATAAATATACATATTTCAGGTCAAAAGTACAACTTTTTCAGGAGAAAATAAAGTGTCCAATTTTGAAAATATTCCAAAACTATCCCTAATATACCCCTGTATTACTTATACTGTGATTTAAATACTACTCGAGAGATAAAATTTGATGCAAATTACTCATAGGTTAGGTATACAAGATTTCCTCATAAAAGTAAACATAATGAATGTTTTGTAAGAGTTTTAAATCGACTAAAGTTTAATTTCATCCCTATTTTGGTTGAATTTACTCTTAAAATTATGATCTAACTTTACCCCTGTATGAAACTACACCAAAGCTTTTTAAAATCCAAACCTAAACTAAACTAAAAAAAATTTTTTAGGTAAATTTCATACAAGGCCCAAAATATAGGGGTAAATTCAACCAAAATAAGAATGAGATTAAATTGGATCGTTTTTTAATTAATGAGATGTTGAATTAATGTCTCGTATAATTTTTATTCAATCTTCAGTTTTAGCCAACAAAATTTCAAACTATTTTAACTTGTAAAAGTATACCTTAGTGTATGTAGAAGTGACATTTTCAAATTTTGTCAGATTATAAAAAAAATTAAGCCTTTCAAATAAAGTAGTTTTTAAATGACAAATTACTTTATAGAGAACTTTCATTTCCTTAACTTGCAGTTTTTGCCATGTATAATACTCGTATATTATTCTACCATAAGCATTCCCTACATTTTGAAAAATTCCATCTTTTAAAAAAATTATTGTTAGGTTTTTCAACAGCAATTATAACACAACAATGGATTTCATTTAGTTTTGAAAAAATCAAATTTTGACAACAATTTTTCAGTAGAATACTTGTAGAAATTGAAAGTTTTTCTTGAAATTTCTTTGTAAGCCATATTCAGGTTTTCAAGAGCTGAATATGGCCAAAATTTAAAGATCAATCTAATAAAAAACCGCACTTTTGCCTCAAAAATGAATACAGATTTGAGGCAAAAAATTTTTTTTTTCTATATAAGCTAGATACATATTTCGTATAAGAAATGTATTTTGACTTTTTATGTTTTCTAATGAAATTTTTGTCAAAATTTCGTTTTTCAGAGCTAAATTAAAACAATTGTAGTACCTATGTCTGATAATCTGTATTTCGAATATTTTGATGATGTTTTCTAACAAAATTTTTTCAAAATTTTTTTTTGCAGTCGTTGAAGTTTTAACTCAAGATCGAAATTTTATGAGTTATGGACTTTGGATTGGGACGATCGCCTCAATCTGCTTCGCCATTTTGTTCGGTGTGTTCTCTGCAGTTTTTGCTCGTAAGTACTCAATTTATACAGCCCATATTCTATATATAAAGTCCCCTACATTTTAAAGGTTTTTTCAACCCTTTGCTTATCTTAATAAAATATATTTTTTTCATACTAAAATCTATCTTTATACTTAAGTAGGGGTAGACAAGGATTATGTTTGAATACTCATTTTTTTTGATAAATTTTCATATCTATTTGTATTTACCTATAATATATATGGCTCTTATCCCTATTTTAGTTGAATTTACCCTTTATATTTTGGTCTAACTTTGTCCATATATGAAATTAACCCATTTTTATTTAGTTTATGTTAGATTAGGAATTATTTCTGTAGTTTAAATTTAACAAATTTTGGATAAATTCATACAGTAGTGGTAAAATTGAACCAAAAATATAGGGATAAATTCAATCAAAATAGGAATGAAATTAATAAGTCTTTATATAATATGGACAAAATATATTCTCAAATAAATTCGAGTTCAAAATCACAACTGGCTCATTCGAAAATAGCAAAATATTTAAATTTTAAGAATATGTGCAAACTAACCTTAATCTACCCCCTATTTGTACTTGAAATAATTACACATTTTGTCTTAATCAAAAATTTTATATTTTTAGTTGTCAATACAGCCACAACCCCTATGGAATCAATCACAGGCATTCCTGGGCTTTACATTTGGAACTGTTTAGCAGGTAATTCAGAACTTTCTTAAAAATATATAAAACTAACCCTACCTAAATCCATCAAAAACTCTCTGACCTCAATTTTGCAAAAAAATTGGTTTTTTAAAGCTGAAAGAAGCCTAATACTCTTAATAAATAGATTTTTTTATAATTTTGCTAATTAGTTGCCAGTAATCTAGCAGCAGTGATCACCTGGGGTGTTCAATATCACCTCAAACTTCGTCATAATATACTCCCTGTTGAAGATCGAAAAAATTTATGGAGTTCTGAAGGTACTTACAGAAAAAATATTTACTATCATATCATTTATAAAATACTCGTAATTCCTAACATACCTAAGGCCTAAGCTATAGTTCATATACGATAATAATAGAAAATTTTTTATCTCAATTTTTTCAAATTCTAGTTTTAGTTCACTATAGATAAATATCCTAGACATTATAAGTAGGGTATATCTAGAATTTCAAATCTTTCAATTTACCCATCCTAAATTAGGTAAATTACAAAAAAAATATATAATAAAATAATTAATGACATTGAATCCAAAGTAATCCGAGCTCGATTGACATAAAAAACAGACTAATAAAAGGCGTAATTTGTGATTTCAATGAGATAAGATACTTCCAGATTCCAGACAAATTTCCAGTTAACTACAATTATTTACTAGGTATACTACATAATATAAAGTATAAGTTTCCAATTGCAAAAAAGCAGAATGTTATAAGAGTTTCTATCAGTAGAAATAGTAGAATTTAAACTCTATACCTTACCATTAGTAACGTAAAAAAATCTATTCAAAATCTAGATCAAAAGTATAGAATTTCTCTATTATAGTACCCTACCCTAGTCTACATGCATAGATAGGCTACAAATATATTTCTTTTACCCACCTACATACATATACCTAGGTTGGTAGGGTACTTATTTTTAGAAATACTGATAGTACCCTACCTACATTAATATAGGTATCTTATCATTAGAATTAGAATTAGAATTTAGAATTATATAGCTAGGTAGTTAGAATAGAATAGGAATAGGAACATAATTATATAAGTTTTAGGTAATTTAAAGAATATAATATTGATAATAATATGTCAAAAAAATCTCAAACAAATTATACTTGGATAGAATAAGACTATTTTTACAAGATATTGATAAGGTTAGATAACAATGAGATAATCTGATAAATTATATGGCTTGAATACTAATACACTAATTATACATAGTACCAATGTATAAAAAATATTTTGCAAAACGCTAATTCAATCGATTTCGTTAGTTAGTATTATGGTACATAGGTATTCATATAATCAGTATTAGTTAGTAGTATATAAGTCTATAAGGATTAAGATAGAAAATTTAAACTTGTATTGTCGGAAAAGGATCTATTCGGCTTTCAGGTCTTTACCTTGTTAAACCTCATATAAAGGCCTAAAAGTCAATTATAACATAACCCGAATATATCCTTTCAACTTTTATTAGTCTTTAGAATCTCATTTTGGGCCCAAATTAATACAACTTTTGTAGAACCCTTAATATGATTACGATAACCTTTAAAGTACTCTACATACTATTATATAGGTGGTATAGTAGTATGTAGGTACTTACTATCTATTAGAAATGACTAAAGTTTAATTATATCCCTGTTTTGGTCGAGTTTGCGCCTTTATTTTTGGTCTAACTGTATGAAATTAACCCAAAATTTTAAAATTTTAAAAATCTATCTAATGACTAATGATTTTTTTTAAAAATCTCTATTCTAGGATTTGCAGTACTTGGCTATTCTTTCTGGTTCGTAGTGGGTGCAGCCATCATTCATATTTTAAATATTTTCCTCGTTTTTTTCGGCTCTCATCGATCCCATCGAGAAAGAACCAAAGCCCATAAACCAATCAAGGAGGAAAAGACTAATGGAGCTATCATGCTGTACTAATTACTAATTCTAATTACTTAAGATTAGCAGCAAAATAGTATTACAAAATTATTCCCCAAAAAAGCCATTAAACAGAACAGATCACCCACAAAACTCCAAACTTTGATGTCATATGTCAAGCACATAATTCACCACAAATTCAAAACTTTTAATTAATCAAAAAGCAAATACCTAATAGAAAATCTTGGTCTTAAACTTATACATATTAAGATCATATGAGATAAAATGAGACCAAAACTTCTACCCAACAACTTCTCCAGGATCATTAAGATCCTCTGCTGTAATATTTATAGAATGCTTATTTTATATAAGTTTATATATACCTAGTATTAATGACAGACTTAAATCAAAAATATTCATGTTGCCTATTTATATTATTGTAAATTGTACAGTACTACATCATACTGGTAGTAGATACTCGTAGTCGTAGTGTATGAAGTAGTAAAAGTATAAAGAGTAGGTAATCTCTTAAAAGCCAGATAAAATATTTTATAAAGAGAAACCAGCCATATTATCATTATTACTTATTATTATTATTACTTTTTATCATTATTTTTATATAATATGTATGTCTACCAAGACCTTCGAGTTTTTGTTCAAATAATTAAAGTAAGTAGTAAGTTGGTAAGTAAGTAGGTAGATATTAGATACTGATAACTGATATAAGATAGTTTTGCAAAAAGAAATTAAAATCCATTCCAATAATTAAACCTAATCCTTCAAAAGGATATTCCTATACTCATAAGGGTCTTTTTTATAAAATATGTTTTTTATAAGAAACATTATGATAATGATGAGCCAAATTAGTATCTAGGTACTTAACTTTAGTACCTATAAGTAAGTACATAATATATGTATAGGTAGATACTAGATACTTTTAGTAAGGTAAGTATTATCTATCTATAACTATAATAAAAATCTCTTTTTTTTAATACCAAATTATTTTACAGAAATATAATAGAGTCAGGATTATGTTAATCCTTTATATATCTATAATGGCTCTAGGACAAAATCCTATCTGCCAAAATCCTAACATACCAAAATCCTAACGAAACAAAATCCTACCGACCGAAATCCTACCTAAACCAAAATCCAAAATTTTGTCAAAATTCTCAACTTTTGAGATTTTT
>JAQIXA010002751.1:0-16447 GCA_034699045.1 Nanhermannia cf. coronata Gr-Ori-00579 | reverse complement strand
TATCTGTATCTGTATCTGTATCTGTATCTGTATCCTATTATTTAAATTATCCGACAAATTAGAAATTGTGAATAAAATTGACATTTTGAATTTTTGTTTAACTAATTAAAAGCACATGTTAGTGTATTTATAGGTCATAAAAATAGTTTGCAATTTTTATAGAAAAAAAAGTCTTGATCTTGTCCTTGACAATGCTCATTTTTATAAAAAAAGCTGGCACTTGAATGATGTATAAAGATATAGGATTTATTGTATTTTGTAATATAAATCACCACACAGATCAAATTATTGGTAAGAACATTTACAAAAGTAGGTTCTCACAGATTTGCAGTGCATATGTATCTTATATAATATTTACTTGTATCTACACTTACAGATTTGTGACTAGCTCAAAAAAACCTGCAAAATTGGCATTTTCAATCATTTCAAGATCAAATTTTTGAAATTTTGAAAATTTAAAAGTAAAGCAACAAATGTATAGATCTGAATTTTCTAAAAATTTCTATTTTTTCAAGATACTGATAGATAGATGTTGAAAATTAGATAGAAAAATCCTTCTGAGGATCTATAATGGCCAGTGGTCCCTATTTTGACATCAAATCACATTTATATAATACAAGTACTTAAATTTGACCCAATATTACAAATTACAAATGATCTTTGTACTTGAAAAAAAACTTTTATTAATGATTCATCAACATTTTTGAGCATAAAATTCCTATTATTCTGTATTTAAGAATCAGATAGAAAGGAAAAAGGAGTTTTTAAGTATTTTTAAAGATACTTTAACAAGTCCAAGTGCAATAAAGGTATGAAATAGATAGTTATATCGGAGTAATACTGGAAATATGACATTTAATTACAATGTATGATCATAAAAAGTAAAGTTTTATTACACTTGTGTTCATATCTATGTACTTATTAAGTAAGGATTTAACTAGAAGAAATGATAGAAAAAGATTTTTTTTTGCCGAGTTAAGTAATTCCAATAAGTGAAAAGTTTCGAAGCAAAAAAAATGAAAATAAATGGCAGGATGTTTAGACTTTGAGATTTAATTTGTAAAATTATGTGTCACAAAAATCTTTTGTCGATGACAACCATGTGGAGTACAAAGATCCAAAATACAAATGGTCATAACCAAAATTTCAAAATTTTGTAAAAATTCTGATATATGTATTTGAGATCAAAATTTCAAGTTTTTATTTGTCGGTTTGCAGTTTTTAGTTCGAAATTAGTCTTCAAAATTTCCTAGTTGAGTTTTAAATATTCTTGTTTTTCTAGAAAATTTGGTCTAAAGATTTTTGTAGCATCTCTCGTAGCTGTGATGCTGAGTATTTGGAGCAAAATTTTTGCCAAAATTCTATTACAAAAGTTCAAAATTTGGTCAAAATGGTCGATTGTGCTTTCTAAAATGCAAAATTTACTCAAATTCTGGTTTAATTTTGCATCCAAAATTTCAAAATTTGGTCAATAGGGTCGGTTTTGCTTTCAAAAATTCAATTTTTACTCAAATTTAGGGTCAATTTTTCTTTCAAAAGTTCAAAATTTGATCAAAAGGGTCGATTTTGCTCTCGAAAATTCAAAATTTAACCAAATTCAGGGTCAATTTTGCTTTAAAAAGTTTCTGCAAACCTTTATAATCTATAATAACAGATAATTTTCAAAAATTTTTATACCTAAGATACTTCTTTACTAGTAAACTTTTGTCAAAATTTGGTCAAATTGTAGGCATTAGTAGGTACCATGTATAATTCCAGGCATATCTACTCGTATATGGTCAATTTTAGACCAATTTTTCTAAGACTTTGTCACTTGATATTTTAGTATTGAAATTATAGAAAAGAAACTTTATTTCTAAATGAACTACTACGTAAAAAAGTATGAATTATATCACCATATTGGTGATTATTTTTATAAAAAGTTAACCAACTATCACACTTGTCCTTTTAGTCATTTGCCCTCAGATTACAGTCACATAAGTTGAGGCTAATAGAAAAATATAGTTCTGATGTACCCTGTACCCTGTACCAGTATACCTAATACTCCGTACCAGTAAAAGTAGAAGAAAAAATTCTTCATAAATAAATAATACAGATTACTAGGCCTGGTAATACTATACCTAACTTACTTGTACTAAAAGTCCCATAGAGAAGAGAGGTAATAAAGAAATTATTTTTTTGCTGACCAAAGTGTTTTAATTTTTACCCCATTTCATATCAACAATATTCTTAGTACTTGTACCTATATACTAGAACCAGAAGATACCGATACATTCATTATTGTACAAAATACAGATATATTTCATTTGAAATACTCGTATGTAAGAAATTTCTAATTTTCGAAAAATTTCGAAATTTTCGATTTTTGATCTCATTTAGAATTCAAAGGTCAAAAATTTGACTTTAATTTTAAAGAATAGATACCAATTTTGTAATGACATTTGATAAGAACAAATAAGACGAGTCATAATAAAATTATAGAGCTTGTATGTACCTATATTATGCTTTTAAAAATGATCAAGAATATTTGTAAAATGCTAAAAATTGAGATTTTTTAAACTTATATAAACTTGTTAGCTTTTCTATCTGGAAAGTACCATACTTCTCTTTGAAAAAATTCAAATTTTTTAACGGAATTCATTACTTGGGCTTGGGGGTGAACTTTGAACTGCTCAAAATCTGAATCATTTTCGATTTAAAGATAGGCACCATGTCCATGTTAAGGTCTCTGGTCTATGATAATGATCAGTTTGAAGTATATCGACTTTTGTCATCTATTTTTACTGGTTATTTAGAAAAAAAGTTTATATTTATTCTGATTTCTCAATTATCTAAATTATCAAGTATCTGTAGACTGTATAGACCTGTAGAACTTTCCCCATTTCATTTATTCAGGGTATAAAACTCGGCTGAAATTTTATGATTATTACATAGCTAATCAAACCAAACCAAACCTATCTGGACTGAATGTATACTACAGTTCTATCTATACTGTACCCTATTATCTATGTATAATAAAATGAAACCTCTATAAAAAGCACTCAATACTCAATACAGATACTCATGGTCAGTTTTGTAACCAATTTTTTGTAATTTGCAATTTTTTGCTAGAAAATTATCAAAAAAAGTTTATTTCAACTTTGGAAAAGATCAATAAATGAACAATAATATAATTAGGTTTATAAACAAGTTCAAAATGACAAGAATTAAATAATTTGGAGTATCCAATTTGACCCCATGACCGCAAGTCCCCTTGTTATAAATGATTTTTGAAGCTAAAATATAAAAAATAAAATGAAAATCAAGGTCATATTGTTAAATTTAAGGTCAAAGGTCAAAGGTCAAGTACTTTTTCGACAACTGCATCTGTTTCCAATGTATTTTTTACCCCGAACACATTGAGCATGTGGAACACCTATAAAAAAGGGATAAATTTTGATTTTTGTCTAAATTTCATTGATGATTTTTAAATATAGTTACAAGCAGTGGATGAATGAGCTATAACTCTTCTTAATCTCCCTTGACCTTCATCAACCTAAGGTCAATATATCAAAATTAGAATTTGGGAAATTAATTAATTGTATTTAAAAATATGTACTTCTGTATAAGGCATCCAAATGATATGATTACAACTCGAATCAATACCAAAACTGGCTGGAATGTAACCTTCAAAAAAGGGGACAAAATGGAGATCTTAGGTCAAATATGCTAAATTTTTAGCAAAACTGTCATTAATTAAAAACATACATTTTCCAACTGGGAAATCTTTCGTCAAACTTTTTTTGAAACTTTTGATGAAGACACCACGAGCTCCAAGACCCCTTTAAAAATGATTAAAATATTAATTAATTGACTTTAGTTTAATTCCATCCATATTTCGGTTGAATTTACCCCTATATTATCCTTCTAACATTACCTCTGTATGAAATTAACCCTTTATTTTAGCTTAGGTCATGATTTTTAAAAAAAATTGGGGTAATTTTAGTTAGGTATACCAAAAATATCAGAGTAAATTCAACCAAAATATGGATGAAATTAAATCAGTATTTTATACCTCATGCATTTGCATTTCCCATGCATTCCGACAGTTCCAATATCACCTTGTTTTGTATCAGCTCTCTACATTCATTAAAAAAGCAAAAAATTGTAAATAATTAAATGCCTATAATTGTTTACAAGGTTTTTAAATTTAAAAATTACAGCAGTTTCAGCTCCTTTTTCATTCTCTGGAATACATTCAAGAAAATCTTTAAGTCGACATCCATCAAGAGTTAATTTTTTCCATTTATCTTCGACTGAAGCAGTTGAGTGTTGAATTGCCACCATCTAAAAGACAACAATTTTTATAAATACTGATACAATTATGCTAATTATCGAAGAAATCTCCCGCTTTTTTCCTCAGTAATCTGTATTTGGACATTCAACTGATGATTGAGAGAAAATGATTAAGATAATTTGACTTACATCTTGAGGTAATAAACAAGATTCGCCATGTCTTCTGCCTAAAATTTCAAGATTCCCTTTTAAAATCATCGATGATTTTGTAAGATTAAGGACTTAAGGACTTGACTTAAGGCACCTACCTTCTTTCATATAAGATTGAGTGCCATCTTCATGTTTGGTCACACCCCAAATGACATGAATGGTCGGCTCTGTCGTCATATTGTGTTCACCAGCTGGAATTAATTAAGTAATGAAATATGTTAATTTAGTAGTTAATTTGTAAAATTAATTGCAATTAGAGTGAACCCTCTTTATAACGGCACCACAATTGAACTCAAACAAAGATATCTCCGTTGAGATTATACATTTACGATTAGGGTTAACATTTCTTATTGGAAAATCTGAATTTTGTCAAAAATTTGGGTATTATAAACGTAGAAAAACTGTTTTTATTAAGAATGACGTTATAAAGAGAGTAGATTGTATTAAAACTGACCTTCATCTGTCGGTACTTCTTGTGTAGCAGATTTCTTGGTGGTCGTGGTTTTCCCATCTTGTCGTTTGACTCGGCTGATGTTTTGAGTGAGAATTGTCTGATTTCCAAAACCTGGGATGAAAACGTCCATTTCAGTGACAGAACCCACGTCAACTTGACCATCTTGGGTCCAAATATGGTCAAAATTATAAGGCCACTTCCACCGGACAGGGATACGAAAACCATTCACCTCAACATCAATTGGACAATAGAAAATTAGACACAAAAACCAAAAATATTTCGACATTTTTCAAAAATCGACAAGTTCGAAAAAGCGAAATTTGTCAAAATCTTCTGCTGGTAAATTTTTTTTCCAAAGATCAAAATCAAAATAGTGAAAATTTTTGGAAAATTTTGACATGATCATGATTTAGCTTCTTAACTTTATGCCTTGGCCTTATTCTAATGTACCCTACTAATGAGCTAAAATTTTCTAAACTTTTACGTTCAAAATCTTTGGATATCTTTGGGTTATAATGGGCTTTCTGGTCTTTATATCTTATAAGTTATAAGGCTTAACATACGAGTACAAAGGCCTGAAAGCCGAAGGAATATTTTGAACTTTTGACCTTTAAAGGCCCAAATGTTGCTACTTTTTACCTAAAAGTGCCAAAATTTTTACCATAATCTCCAATATACGAACATTTGAAAGCAAAATTCAGCACAACTGCGGATTTTGGAAAAAAATTACTTTGTGATGGTTTTTAGCAAAAATATTCAGAAATTTTGCAAGATTTTGCTCAAAATCTTGCATTGTACAAGAATGTCAATACTTGACGATTCATGTACTCTTGAAGGGAAAAAGTGCCTTATAAAGAAGTCTAGTTGTAAGATTTCAAAGTCAATTTTACCCTCAAATCGATCCCTCTTTACTTACTTACTTAAAATAACAATAAGTTCGAGTTGACTTTTTTTTGCTCAATGACCCGGTCATTAACATTAGCATTAACATGAGCATTTTATTTTTTATTTTTATTGACAGGAACTGGACCATACTTATCATACTGTATCTGTAGGTACCTACTTTGTAATCTAAAGTACAAAAAAGTATTTTTATACTAAAAAGTACCCCAAAAAAACCTTAAACACTTAACCATAACAGCTCAATTCAATCTCATTATGAATATCAGTATCTCAGTCCCTACTACGAGATACTCGAGTAAAAAAAGGGTCCCCTCAAAATCAAAGTCAAAAAGGAAATCCATAAAAAACTTCACAACTCTATGGACCATAAGAATAAATAGAAATAGAAATAGATTTAGATAGATACATTTCATTGTCCATTCCATATGGATCTGATTCTGATTTGCAAAAATAGAAATAAATTTCAACTAAAATTGTTCATAGTAGAAGGGTCAATGAGATTTCATTTCCTGACGGACTTTTTACAAAAATTGGTAAAAAAAACATCAAATCAATCAATAGCCTACAGTATAGTAGGGTGCTATCAACAAATATATAAATTGACTCAAATTTTTATGTTTTTTGGTGAATTAAACAATTTTTGTAGCTCGCATTTGAACCAAAAATTTTGAAAATTTTCGATATCTAAATTTTTTGAAAGCCCTCAAAAACAAAACCCCTTAACTTTAAAAATAAATTAACCAATTTTAAGAACCTTATTTTGAATTTGGCAAAAATATTAAGGAAATTAGATAGGTACTCACATGGGTTATTTTAATATACCTTTCATAGTGGTATTCTTATCTTAATTTTCAATTTGAAATCCTAGTTTTCGTCCATTTGATTACAATACCGAATCTATAATTTCAAAATTGAAGCCTATATAAAGGTCGTATTCTAACGATATTATTTTGAATATTTTGACTTTCACAACTAGATACCTGCCTTATCTATATATCTGTACCTTGTGCACATATTTCAATTTTCAATTTGAAATCCTAGTTTTCATCTATTTAATCTCTTTAATCTCTATGAAATCTAGGATTTCAAAATTGAAAGAGAAAAGAATATTATGATTACGAGCTTTTCTGAAGGTGTATCATCGATTTATTTTAGAGAAATAATTCATAATATGTATAAGTAATTCAAACCCCTGTAATAATAATGTTTAATACACGTACCATAAATTATGACAAGAAAAAAAAATAGTCAATTTGCTGCATGTATACATAGGTATGACTAGATAGGTATGACTAGATAGGTATAAATGTAATAAGTATCCGAATTAATCAAATCAGATTGCATAAAAGGTCTTTGTAGATTAGACTGGAAGGTCGCATGCTTCCCCACTTATTATCAATTCAGTTTCATTGAACAAATTTTTATAAGTAAATAACTACTAACTATTAGATAGTAATATAATTGTAACTACTTAATTATAATTTCTAATACTTTTGACTACAGTTATACAAAGTATCATTTTATACCTACTTTACTTACATAGTTAAACCTATATCTGTAGGAACTACAATCTATCAGTATTAGCTTGCATTTGAAATTTGCAATCGAATTTAAACGATTTTAGCAAAAATAATCTGTCATTCTAGATCAAAATTTTGTCGATTTTGGATGCTCATATAAAAATTTGCTCAATTTATAACAAAATTAGATAGATTTTGGTCAAAATCAGTTTGATTTTGGTCTAAATTAGGTCAAATTTGACCAAATTTTGATAGATTTTGGTCAAAATTAGTTTGATTTTGATCAAAATTAGGTCAATTTTGACCAAATTTTATGCAATTATATAGGTGGAATAAGCCTAAATTAAAGAATACCTATTAGTATATATCACAGTACTACGAAAACTAGTATTTAAAATTGAAAATTGAGATATTCTGTCAACTTAGACTTGATATATTTTTACCCCAAATACAATAAATACATATCCCTATCGAAATTTCACTATCACTTTGGGAAGTATCTAAAAATATTCTTCAAAAAACCTCTTTTTTGAAAAAGTTCTTTAAAAAATTGAGATAATTCAAGACACAATTTGAAAAGGCTAAATATAATTGGGTGATAAGAAAACACTCCTAAAGAAATAGGGAATGCCTCCTAAAAACTTATACCTAAATAAATTTCACCTTTTCGCCACAAACCTAACCTAACCTAACTTATTGCAATCATAACACCTTGATGAGGTTCCAGGAAGCGTGTGGGTCACTCGGGGGTATTTAGATCCGCATCTAACGGCCAGACGAACCAGAGGAACGAGATTTGTGAATTTTTTTAGGTATAAGTTTTTAGGAGACATTCCCTATTTCTTTAGGATACATTCCTAATTCCCCTTTAATTTTTAGATCAAACGTAAATGACTTAGGTATATGTACCTACTATAATAAATTTAGCAACATTGAGATCTTTCCATTCTTTATACTTTGCATTATGTATTAAATTACTAATTGAGTAAAATTTCTACCTACTTAAGAAATAGGTAGGAATATACAGATAGGTATTACTATATAATACAATAATACATGTAAGATAAGGTAGGGTACTTGCAAGGACTTTAAATATTTAAAATATAGCTAAGTACCTACCTTATAGAGAACCTTATAGAGTAATTTTAAAAGAGACTGCCTATCATGTCCTACTTCAATGGAAAATTTTATCAGTACCTACTGCAGTATGCTTTTAATGCTGTAGAGATTGTAGAGAAGATTATTATAAAAAAGTTTAAGTGTATATGTACTTGCAATAGTTGTTACCTACTTTGAAATTACGAGTATAAACTTGACTTTTTTTGTAGTTTTATTTTCATTAAAAATTATTATATCATTTTATTCGCATATAAGTAGGAAATAAATACTACACAACACTATAATAGGTCTAGAATATATGATCATAATAATATAAAGTATATTTTAGCAATAAAATATAAGCAGGTTTTTAGTTAATGTAGTAAACTTGTGGAGCAGCCATCAGGACGCAGCAAAGGCAGCAGAGGAGCAGAATCACCAGGAAAATTATGATGAAATAGAATATGCAAATAGCCAGACCAAATTTAAAAAGAACCTTTAAAAGTTTAAATGTAATACATGACAATATTCAAAATACTGAAGTAAGATAGTGAAAAGGCTTTTTCAAAATAAAGTAGGGTACGATAAAATACCTCATCACATTTTCCACTATCCCACGGTATTAGACTGAAAACTAAAAAAAACTTAAGTATTAATTTTGAAAGAGAGCTTAAAACTAAAACTATCTAGTTCTGAAATAAGGGCCTTTAAATACCTAAGTATTATAGGCTCGAAATAATTTAACTAGGGTGGCATTGCAGGTAGAGTAAGTAACCTAGAGTAAGATTTCTTTATTAAGATATGAGTAAATATCTACCTATAGGATACTTTGAGATATATTTAAAAGTCTCTAAAAGACACTTTTTTGCTTTTTTCAAGTGAGTAGTAGGGTACCAAAATACCTCGATATCAAGGTACTATGGTACATAGTACCTACTAATATATCTGTATAGATGCTTTATATAGAATTTTAACTGTATGTAAGATATGTGTAAGTACTTTGTAGTAAATAGGTAATCAAAATTTAAAATTAGAGATCTTTAAATTAATGATTTTGAGAATATTTTGAGGTTTATCTAGACAGAGATCTGATACTTTTCCAAAAAATTAATTTTTAATTACCAAACACACACAAGGCGATGAACCAAGCGAAGAAAAAAAGCAATCGGATAATTCCGACAACATCCAGAGCGGTAATTTTAGATTTCTTCTCGCTTTCCTTCTGTTCCTTTTCTGGATCCTTTTCCTTTTTGTCATTTTTGTCCTGTTTTTTCTTCTTCTTGGCTTTACAAAACTCTATAAGGTAGAGGATGACAGCCACGATCCATAAGAATATCAAAACAGCACCTCCAATAACTAAGTAATTTACAAATATGGTACTGACTGGTCCAATACTGTTTGGTCCAAATCATAAATGCTACTAGCCCAAATTATAAATTTTGGATTCTATTTCATACTTCCGCAGCTTTTTGACATAGAAAAAAATAATCTAGAACCCGTAAATTCTAGATTATTTTTTCTAAAAAAAATTACTAAAATAAGTGTAAAATAGGATCCACAATTTATAATTTGGGGTAATTATAGTAGCATTTATAATTTTGACCCATCTGTATTTATTTTGGACCTGAATGTATTGGTTGGGCCAGTCAGTAAACCATACAATCAATCACAAAATATATTCTAATTCTAATATAAAAGCAATAATTATGTATCATAAATACCCTAAGGAATGATTTACCTAAAAGTAGGGCCACTTTTGTGTTACATTTAGCACTAAAGTATATTCCACCAACAATGAGCATAGCAGTGGGAACTAGAAAGACCAAAATTATACTCAGGATCCATGAGGTGATCTGAAGAAATTTCGAAATTTTTATTACATGGGTATATATAAAATTTCCATTGTGAAAACAAGCTGGCAATTACATATTTCTGTAGTACTAAAGATCGAGACTGGAATTTTTGAGAAAAATAAGTGAATAAATACAGATATCTGTAGGTATATTAGGAAAAATAAATGGAATTTATTGCAAAAGCCAGTTTGTCCAGAATTTTTGTATTTTTTTCAAGTATCTTATGTATTACAATAAAGCAAATTTCGGCAGGAGATTTCCCTTCACGGACAACTATTACTGGACCTAAAATAGTTTAAGAATATATATAAATATAAGTACAATACTTTTCTTTTCCTTATTCAATAATAAAAATCAAACAGGTATTTTAAATTTTTCGACAATTAGATAGACTTATCCTTATCGATCAAAAAAGTGTCAAAAAATCATTAAAAATCATAAAACTTATGAATTTTATAAGAATTTGAATTTTGGTTAAAACTTGAACTTTAACTTGTCTAAACTTATTAGGGCACAAAATACTTCAAAAAAATGTATTTTTTAGACTTGAAATATTGGCTTTGAAAAGCTCAGATTAGTTTACTCGAATTTCAAAAGTACCCTGTCAATTAGATTATAACTAACTATCTGTACAAGTAATTTTAAGTTTTTTCGTTTTGAGAAATTTTTACCTGAAAGAACGGATTTTGAAGCGGCCGCTACAGCTGAAGTTTTCGGCTTTTCAGCACCTGCTTCCTTGTCACCATCTTTATTTTCCTTGTCCTTATGATGTTCCTTCGGTTTGTCCTTCGGTTTGTCCTTCGGTTTGTCCTTTGGCTTGTGACTTTCACCCTCTATCTTACTATGGTGTTCCTTCGGTTTGTCCTTTGGCTTGTGACTTTCACCCTCTATCTTACTATGGTGTGTCTTACTATGGTGTGTCTTACTATGGTGTGTGTCCGATTTGTGATCTTTTGGTTTCTCAGTTTTATGCTCAGGGGAGGCGGGTTTCTCCACTTTTTCTGGTTTTTTCCCAGTTTTTGACATTTTTAACTAGGTAGTTATTAAGCAAATCACGACATTTAATTTAGTTTTTTAGTAAACTTATTACACCAGCAGCTCTATCAATCATTTACTATTCAATCTAAGGAAATTCAATACTAAAATGCTAATCTATTCTATGGAAATATTAGTACATTTTGATTTTGATACTACGGAGTATTCAATAGTGATAGAATCACACAAATATCTTATAGGAAATCTTATAGGAATGAATTTGAAGGCCTGTAGAAGTCAAGTTCATACAAACTGGAAAAAGTTGCATGTAAATTGCCATATTTGAAATATTTTTTATTTGAACAATTTCAAAATTTGATCTAGGTTTTATACAAAGAAAGTAGGTATACAAATTGAAAAAGGCATAATTTTTTGAAACATAATTTCAAAAGATACTCTAATAACTTATGTCTACAAATAACTTGTCTAACAGTACTAGTAATTTAGTGCCAAATATTATGAATAATTTGATTCAATAGAGCAAATTTTGAAATTTTTATTTTTTTCCAGGGAAATATCCATGTCTGTAACAGTCGCAGAAATCATGACATCCAGGGTAATGAACTGGCCCACTAGGGTGCCCTTCGAAGCATTGTCGATCGCAATGACTCTGGCACACTTCAAGACTTGTATGATCTGCAATTAAAATTATTTTGACCCATATTACAACACTTACAATGAACCATAATCTATGGGATATGTGACATACTTGTATTTTTAGTTATGTATTAATTTAAAATTTATTTTAAGTAATTACCTCCAGGTAATGCGCCCCCAGATGACATTTGACAAAATCCAGACTGGACAATAGTCCCAATAAATAAAATGAAAAATAAAAAATTAACGTGCATCATTTTTCTGAATTTCTGAATTCTGGCAGTACGGCTCAAAAAATAATATTTTATCAATCAAATTTCAACTATTTATAGGTTTGCAAATGCTTGCCGTAATATAGTAGGTACATACTTACATATTAGTATTAGTAGTATCAATGTCAATAAGTATGAGTTAACAATGGACAAAAAGTAAATAATAAAGCACAGATTTTATAATCTTTCTGAAATTAAGCCACTTGTAATTAACCATTATTACTGTACTTACTACTTACTTTACGGAATTTTTTAAAAGTCAAAAATTCATACAAGTAGGGTACTTTGTACCTACAGAATATATACAAGTTTTTTGTATAATTTTAAGATCGAGTACCTACTATACCTAGATATTCATATATTTAGGTACCTATCTTTATATATATTTAGTTTATGGTAATCCTCATACTACCAATGTTATCATCAGCAGCAGACCAATAGTTAGTTTTAGGATAGGTTAGATTACCTAACTTACAATTAGTTAGGTATACAGTTTTGCAAATTAAAAATGAATTTTGCTAGTAAACCTCAAAAAATGTTTTTTGAAGTAAATAAAATACCTAAATAATATGTATTTTATTTAACCACGTATTCACTATACATAATATTAAAATAGACAAAAACATCTAATGATATTCATATAACTATTTTGATTCAATTTAGGTATTTAAAATCCGGATTTATCTAAAAAAAAGTTTGTAAATAAACACTATATTATGTATTAGGTAATTTTTGTAAAAACCCCAATATTTACAATGAAATTGATCAATTTTTAAATCATTACCTAACCAAGTGTATGAAAAGACACTCTTACTGTAGACGGACCTACAATGGAAGGGTAGATATGTACCATACACTATAAATTGTCCTACCTTAAATCTTATACTTTTTGTTAGCTTTAGATTTATAATGTGATCATGTGGGGGTCTAGGTCTAAATTCTATACCTCGTTTTGGTCACTAATACTAACCAGCTAAAATAAATTTTTGAAAATCTTCAAAGAAATGATGCTTGTCTTATAGATAATTACTAGTATCATATGTATTAGATATTATGCTTTCCAAGTTTCATTAAGAAAATCTGAAGAAATGTCCGATTTACAACCTCTGAACTAAAAAGTCTCTTAGTTTATCTCAAAAAAGGGCCATTTGACAAAATTCGACCTCATTTTTGCTTCTAAAAGTAACAATGTTGCCTTGCCAAAAAATTCTCAAAATTTGATTACTTTGATATTTTGTGATTGATAATTTGGGTTTTTGGATTTTTGTAATTTGGGAGAGATAATTGTAAAAAAAAACTCGTAGTTCAAGTTGGTCAATTGGGTCAAGTGTGTATTTTCAATTCCCAGTTCCATCCTCGTTTCACTGTCATACCAGGAAGGATTGGACAGTCTGGTAATTGAAGCCAATTTGCATAATTGTGTCTTTTGGTTCAGGTAATTTACATTATTTGCTTGGCATTTATTTGGTACGGTACGAGTACCATTTTCCTTTCATAGACCAACTTTAATTTTTTTTGCTTTTTTGATAAATAAATGTCAAGATAGATACTTAATTAAGTAATCTATACTATGTATGTACTACGTTTTTTGAAAATGTAAAATATTCAATGAGTCAATTAGCTTATGAAACATGGTAGGTTTTGAAATATGGTTTAATAGCATTGCTATGTTATAAACTTTAAGCCCAACTCCCTACTATGTATTTGTATTACATTATTTTTTTAAATTCAACAAAGTAGAGTTTCAGCAAATATGTAGGTATGGAATATGGTAGAATCTATCAGTAGTACAGTACTTACTTTATGGTATTTATTGGTTTCAGCAAAAATAGGTAGGATTTACTATCTTTTATTTAGGTGCATTATGGTAGGGTAGTTTACTGTATTATAGTAGCAGGTAGGGTAAAAAAAGCAGTAGGGGTACATATACTTATAGGTACTTATAATAAGATCTGTATTGTTAAAAACATATATTATCTAAATAATATTTAGATAATATTTAGATATGTCTACTCACAAATGCATATTATGCATTTGTGAGTAGACATAGACATAATGTTTAGTAGGGTACTATTAGAATAGATTTTTTAAAATTTTAGTTTCATTTTTAACTTCCTGCATTACGAATTACCTTCATAATATCAATGTAGGTAATCAATGTAGGTAATCAATGATGTAGGTAATAGACTATATCAAATTTTTGAGCAAATTTGATACGAAATTGATAGGAAATACAGAGATCACGAATCTGAACACTTTTAATGCAAATATCAACAGGTCAAAAGTAATGAAATGAATCATTGAGCTGAAGACTTTTTACATGTGAAAATTTTTAAAAATTGCAATCCATTATCAAAAATAGATTCGAAAGACTTGAAATGTTAGGATTTCCGTTTTCCGAGCACCATATTTATCTAGGAATAGTAAATTTTAATATTTTAAGTCTTGGAGCAGTTTTGGTATATTTTAATTTTTTTCAAATATTCTTCCATAAAAAATTCTACAGCTAATCTACAGCTAGCTTTTGACCTGCTCTTTGCATCAAAAAGCTTTCAGATTCGTGATCTCTGTTATATTTCATTTCGATTACATATCTCATTTGTTCAAACATTTGATCTGGTCTATACTTTACTGGTCTATATCTGGTCTACCTATACATATTAAAGCTTAAGCATATTGGCCATCTTAATCTTAGGATTAGTGGCCGTGGCCCTGTACTTTTTTTCGTTAAGTACAGTCATAATTTCCAATTATTTGATTATGATGAGAAATTGATTTGCGAATATAAAGTTAGGTACCTTTAGTAACCTAAATCAAGCATATTAATTACCAATTTATAGAAACAAGGAATCAGAAATCTCGTCTATTGCTCTCAAAAAAGCTGACAAAAATTTAGCTAATCATGTCTGAAGAAAAGCGAGAAGTCGTTGTTGAAATTCCAGAGGAAAAGGGTGGCGAAGAAGAAAAATCGGGGGAAATAAAGCGGGAACCATCATCTAGTAATGATATGAAGTTGGTAGATTATGATAATTCGGGGTCGGAGATTGCAGATGCTGAAACAAAGGAAGGTGCAAAAGTCGAGGGTGAAGCTAAAGTTGAAGGTGAAGATGAAGGCAAAGATGAAGCTGGTGGACTAAAAGCATCCAAGAAGTCTTCCAAGAAATCATCAAAGAAGTCATCCAAGAAGCCAAATGTCGGGGGTGAAGTTCGGGGACGACGGAAGAAGGAATGGATCGACATCATTTTGTCCATCTTTGCTTGGCTCATAAGCTTTTCTTTGGTGTTGATCTTACCTGTTTGCATGGTTAGTTAATTTAACAAGGTTGCAGGCCTTCGTGCACCCCTGGACCTGGAAATTGGACCTTCATATTCTAATACTTCAAATTTTAAATGATACCTTATCACTATCACTATCACTATCACTTATCAATAGAGAACCCAAAAACCGAAAATATTTTTTGGCCAATTTCAATTTAACAGGTTCTCGAAACGAAATACCATCGTTTTTGTCTCGCCGTAAGGTCAAAATCATATTAGAAATACCATTACAGAATTTGAATTCTTGCCAAGTCTCCTTGAGCTGGCGGTTTTCAAAATACAAATTCCGTAATGCTTTATAATATTATGGGATTTTGGCCACACGGCTCGGCAAATAACGGTGATAAGTGATATTTCAAGAACTGTGATCAAAAAAGATTTTTCAGTTCTCGTATTCTTTATTGATATTGATAAGGATAAGGGATCTGTTGCCCTATGCTATTTACCAAGGTCCAGGGATTCAGGAAAACCCGTTCCCTTGTTAATGAAAGATTTTCGAATTAATTTAAAAGTTAATAGGAAAGACTTTTGAACTTGACCTTGACCATGTGTAAATATCAAAGTCCAGTAGAGTTGTGGGTTTTTCTGTAAAACTAAAGGCTTATAATAGAAAGGGTTCGTTTAGGGATATTTGAACCTTTGGCTTGGATTGTAGATTGTAGATCTTGAAGCTTGAAGCCAAATTGAATGGCTTGTAGAAATATGGGTTCGTTAAAAGCTATTTTAAAATGTCTGTAGAAATATCTTGTAGATGCATATATACCATATAAGTACCCTACTTAAATTAGGTACGTAAAATAAATTTTGTATTTTCATTATAACGATTAATTAGCTCATCTTGTAATAACTAATCCTAAGTACGTTAAAACAAATTGCCTTTATAAAGGTACTTTATAACAAGGTGCCCTTATA
>JAQIXA010002750.1:0-16452 GCA_034699045.1 Nanhermannia cf. coronata Gr-Ori-00579 | reverse complement strand
AACCACTTTAAAAATGTATTTAGATTTTTAGTGATGAAACACCATGTTGTGGATAATAGCCTTGTGAGGTTGTACGAGTGCTGCCAGTGGAGAAAAGACTATAGGACAAATGGTACTACTAGTTCGAAACCTCTCTATAACGGCTTTCGTTTTAATATTATCAACATTTAACATTTCTCGTGAATAAATAAGTGTAGCAATAAAGAGTATGTAAATCAAATCAGCAATTTCTGATCAATTTCTTCAAGACTGTTATAGAGAGATCCGACTGAGGTGTTCTCATTATTAGATGCCAAGACCTTATAGAATTTTCTATATTTAGAATTAAAAGAATCAGATTTCCCCGCATTTATATTTGAACAGAAATCACTAATGATCCGGAATGAGGATAAAGATGGGAAAAAACTTTTAATTTTTGTATGCAGAAATCATTCGAGGAAATATGATGGTAAATTTTTCCAAAAGTATCTATTCGATTTTCAGGCCTTTCAGACCTCATATAAAGGCCTGAAAGGCCTATTAACTCGAAGATATCCTTTAAATAAATGAAATATTTTAGTAAATCTCTTTTATGTAGAGTATTAGACAAGTTTTTATAAAAATATCAATTTAATAATTTATAGAGTTTGAACTGTATACAAAAGGACTGATTTACGCACTCGAGAAAATTGAAGTGTAAATTGAAAATATTCAAAATTTAAAATTTCCTAAGTTTATTTTTCTTCTTTTGATTTTAAAGTGAGTCGAAGAGTTCGCAAATTACGGTGTTTTTCGATATGACTGGAACGACTTTTAGTAATGTTGATATTAAACTCATGTAAAGTGTAAAGTACCTTATAAGACTTTAGAATATTAAATATTAACTAATATCAATAATATAAGGTTGATTTGATTAGGCTAATAAGGTTTATTTTTTCATAAATTTCAGGTACTTTATCTGCACAACTGTCAAGCGCTTTTATCCTTATGATTCCATTTATTAATTATATACAATACTGAAAATATTGCAAACCTAATATAGATCCATAACCAAAATATTCAAATTTATGGTAATTTAGGTTTTACTTTTATAAAGATTTTTTCTCAATTACCTGATAGTCTACAATATGCCATGGTTTCTCAAAGGTATAAAAAAATTTCATTATTTTTTACTTTTTGATTTGTAATTTTTTTAATCATATTTTGGGATTGGGAATAGTTATTTTGATATACGATTCGATTACCTAATATATCTTTATTGGCTTACATAACAGTTTGAATTAATGTGCCAATATTCTATGAAAACTTTGATATCTGGTATTAATGTTTCAATATTTTTATATTAAAAAATCAAAACGCGTAAGGAAATCTCACAACTTGAAATAAATGAAATATCGTATAATGTTAGATACATTTTACTACCAAAATTTATTTTTTCTGGTTCTAAAAAACTTTAGATTTTTCCTTAAAAACTCAAACACCTCTAAAAACCGTTATATATCGCGGACACGAAAGCCTCAGTCATTGAGTAATATTAAAAATAAAGGATGTTTATATTGTGGCCAAAGTTATTTACAATCAATAATGTATATTAAATAATGTCCGTGGTCAATTTTTAGAGAATTTTTTATTTAAAATTTCAAGGAATTGCAGAAATTGTTAAAAAATGGCTGCCTGTGAGATTTATGCACAGATTGAAATTTGTCAATAAAGGTTATAATTTCCCTTTTACATAGATACTTGTAAATATAAGAACCTTTAAGGCTCAATGCCCCATATACCTAAAACTAAATTCTGCCACATGTTATCAAATGGCCTTTTTACTTCTACAGATTAGGACGAAATCTCTTTAAGTACTCCACGTAGAGACTTGAAACTTTTTTAATTATGTCCGTAGACACATTTACATACCTGATAACATGTGACAGAATTTAGACTTTAGGTGTATGGGGCATTGAGCCTTAAGTGTATGATTTTAATTTTAATTTTCAAAATTGCAAAATAGAAACTGTTGGGTTATACATATCAAAGGAGAATCTGCTACTTGAATGGGGAGGAGATGATAATAAGGTTTATCTTTATCTTATACATACAGTGAACTCTCTCTCCCAATAGGAAATAAATAATTTTTTTGTCAATCAAATGGAGAGTTCACTAAATTTAAAAATGATACAATAAAATTAAAATTCCAAGAAACTTAAAAATTTATATAATAGGACCTCGAGTTCATTCCAGAAAAGGATCCGCAGCCGCCAAGAAAATTCTTCGATTTCTCAATTCTAAAGCCCGCTGACGACAAATAAATAATACTTTTATAATAAATTTAACAGTTTATATAATAAGATTTCGAACATAGTTATATTTACTTTCATCGAAGCTCAAAAAAACAATTAATTACAGATAATAGATGTAATAATATAATAATATACCTAAAGTAACTTAAAATTCGATTAAATTAAATATTTTTAAATATTTTTCTGCCTCATAAGCTCTTTTTTAAGTGCATGATTTGCAGAGCTAATTTTATCCAGCAAGAGCATATCCCTAAGGGGGAAAAATGGTAAATTTAAATTAATCTCGAGGATTTGCTCAACAATTGAAAAACCAGGGTGGTCAGGATCAGCTCGAATCCAAGCACCACTAACCTTCACATAAGCCCTTTTAAATTACAAAAAAATACTTAATTAACTAAATAATTCTATGCTTTATAATTATAATGATTATTTAAACTGTATTATAATATACCATACTATATCAGGATCATCAAATTGTGAAATACCCTTCCAGTCCAAAGAATTTGCAACCATGAAATATTCAGTTGGGTTATTTTCTCGCCAATAACTTATTGATTCAACCTAACCTCTAACCTAACCTAACCTAATCTAAACATTTCATTGAAAGATATAATTATGACTTCATTCGCAGATATCTTTCAGTGAAATGTTTAGATTGGTTAGGTTAGGTTATGTTAGAGGTTAGGTTAAAGGTTAGATTGAATCAATCCCCCTTCCCCTAAAAAATTATTTTTTAATTTTAATCTGCGAGGGAGGGGATTTTTCAAAATTTTTCTTTTTTGTCTCATTATTTTAGCTTCTATATGTTGTGTGTGTTTGAGGTAGGTCTCCCTTCCAAACCGTTTGGCCAAATTAGAATCACCTTTAGAAAAGAGATTCTTTGTTGCTCGCCATTGTGCTTTTTAAAATTTGGTCATGCTTTATTGGACATGCTTGCCAAAATATTAAATCTTTGCTAATTTTTTATTAATTAACCATGAACAAAACCTGGCATAGAACCATGGGAAAACCATGTTAAAAGTTCAAAAAAATCAAATTTTTTTAAAATTTCAGGCTTTACTTTCTTATACACTATATGTACACTGTATAGGCCACACGATGGTTTCTAAAACCTTGGGAAAACCATCTTAGATTTTCAAAAAAGTAATTTTTTTTTCGAATTTCAGGGTTTATTTCCTTATACACTACATACATGACTTGGGCTCTACCATGATTTGTAAATCCGTGAGAAAACCATTGTAAGTTAGTAATTTTGCTAAAATTATAATTTGTAAGCGCATTCTTTTAATTCTATGTTATGTGAATAGAAAACAAAGGATGAATTAAGCCTAGTTATGTAATAATGCATACACTTTAATAATTTTCTTTCTACACTACAAGAAAATTTTTGAAATCAGTAAAATATGAACTATGAAATCCAAGTCAGACTTTGGATTTTCAATTCCGTTTAGGTTTAGACTGCAGAATTTTTAGATTATCTGGATTTTTGAGGAATTTTGTGGTATTCTGTGGTATTTTAAAAATGAATTTTTGAGATTTTTTATGTATGAATCACGGTATGAATCACAGAAAGGAGAAATTAACCTTATAAATTTCTTTTTCTTTTTCACATTTTTTAATGAAATTCAAAACATAACTTCAAAATGAGTTTATTTGTAAGGTACTTTTATAATAATCTACTCTAATAATAGAGCTTGAAAAGTTTGCGAGATTTATTACTTTACATTATTTAATTGGCAGTAAAATTTTGAAAATTTAACGGAATTAAAAAAATCATCTACCCTATTAATAATAGGTATAAATATATGGAATGGAATTTGTATCTGTAAACAATAATATTTTGTAAATATATATATAACAATTCAATCATGGTACGATTGGTGGTGGACCTATAGCAGGCATAGCAGAAGAGGAAACTGGTGACATATGTATTGTTGTTGTTGCAACAGTAGTAGTAGTAGTAGTAGGCATTGGCTGGAACAGCTCCATAGCTTGTAATAAAACCATCGAAGCATTCAGCAAAATTTGTGTCACAATTAAAGGTGCTAATCCGACCAAAAGTCCGCCCAAAAAAGTGGCCATAAGTAAGACTATTTGGAATTCATTAACTATTGGTGGGTCTGGAACAAATAGAGGATCTGGTAGGATTTCTGGAGGTCGAGGTTGGAAATTTTCTGGTTGATTTGGCCTCGATATTTGAGAATCTTCCATTTTTGGCGGTGTTAGCTCTAAATTAAAAAATATACTCGTAGTGATAATACAATATACCTAATATAAATTTATATCAGTATTTGGAAAAATTATACTAATAAAAGATTGTATCTAATTGTCATTTTAAATTTGAGATAATTTTAAGCACTTTCAATCGATGTTGACTTTAAAAGTCGAGATATTTGATATATTTTTGGATTATAGCTTATAGCTTATAATTCTAAGTATACTAAAAATAATATACCAACCTGTAGCAGGATTTGTTGGTGATTTTGGAGTTGTCGAAAATCTTGGAAAATTTCCATTATTTCTCATTTTATTACTTTTATCTCCTTCACTATTGCTTTTTCCACCAATTTCCGAATCTCCAAAATTTCCAGATTCGCCACCTGAATTTGCACTTGTTCCTCCAGGATTATTCGGATCATATCCAAAATATCCTTGATTTATGAAAAACAGCGAAAAAGGACCCGGAATTGGTCCAATTACCAGATTATCTTTTCTTACAATATAATATGGTGATGTAGGATTTTTAATTATTTGTGGCAAATTTTCACTAATAATCGGATTTAAATTTGGCTTTAAACCATATAAATTTTGACTTTTACTCAATTTTATATTTAAAAATAGTAAAATTACAAAAATTTTGAAATTTTTAAAAATCATATTTGACTAGGTATTTACATCCCAAGTTTGAATGATATTTTCCTTTGTTGTATTAGAGGAAAAAATAATAATTTAAACTTTATATGAGGTATTTGTCATGTCATTTAGTACAATATAATATTGTACATAAATATAAAATGCCTATTTGATACAGAATATAATATATATAGTGTATTTATAGCAGGTCACATAAATACCTACATATAACTTGCATATAAGTGTAAATATTAATGATTGACATGACAGGGGATGAAACATGACTTGAAATTTAATAAATCTTTATTATTTTTTAATCAATTACATACGAATGCACCTATGTATGTATATAATATATATCCTATCTTTACTTATGTAGGGACTTATATTATTGATTATGGACATATTTATTTTAAGATTAGTAGGTTTTTAAAATATTTTTTGTCTTTTATCGGTAGATTAGGTAGGGTACTGAATTATTTTAAAACTAGTTGATAGACCAGTGCTATCCACATGTACTGCAGGCTTTAATAGGGTCACTCCTTTGCTATCATCATCTTACTTTTGTTCGTATGCCTAGCTTATTTTTAAGGAAAAGATTTAAATATATCATCTTATTAGTCAATATAGGCAATAAGGAAGTTTTATTAAAAATATAAATATCACACGTAAAATATTGACATTGATTACCAATACATATTCATTAATTTCGGGATATTTGATATGTAAATTTGCATTTACATATGTATTACAATCAGGTACAATTATAATTTTATTGTGCAAATTAGTAATCAGAGCTATTCGATATTTGGCCCAATCAACCTGATTAATTTATGGAAAATTGATTTAGTTACCTATCCGTAGTACCCTATCTGTGGTAAATCTGTATCTACATTAACTAATAGTATCAATATATCCAATCTACCTAGTTTGAATACACAATGTAATGGTATTTTCATTAGAATTAACAATATCTTACCAATATTTTACCAATATTTTACTGATCAAAAAATGAAGTATGTATAGGTATCCTACATATATGTACATTATGAGCCTTATAAGATTTTTTCAAAAAAAAATTTAAATTTTTAAAATCTTTTATGGGTTAATAAACTACACATTGAATATTGTACCCAACATATAAGTAAGGCACTTTCGAGGATTTGAGCATTTTTATATCCATACCAGTACAAGTAAGTACCTACCCTATATAATATGAATATAAACCGACATTTGTGTATTTAGAATCGGTAAAAATTAGAGTCATATACATATGTAGGTACTTGAAATACAATTTAAGGCATATTTAAGGGTTCAAAAATTAACCCTTTTATTACGGTTCTAAATTCTAAAACTAAAAATAAATTGAACCATAATACATATTATGTCTAATTTTAATCCTAACCCTAACACGAGACCTTTTATTTTTTAAACAGTTATAAAAGTGCCTACAAAACAATAAATGTATTTATTTCCTAACAAGATACCTTACGAATGTTTGGCATTTTCTCCAGAAAATATTTATTCCTCATTATTCATTAGTTTGAGTTGCATAGAAGACATTTTCAAATTTTTACAAAAATTGAATTATTCCACTTATTGTAATTTAGTACCTAAGTTTGAAATGAATTTGTATTTTCTAATTCTGATTTTCATCATTTCGGTATGTCTCTTATTTTATGATTTTACGATTATGATATGAAGGGGTAGGCAGGGATAGTTCAGAAACATTCATGAAATTTATACAATTTGTTTTCGACTGATTCAGTTATTGTATTTTAATTTTTTTGCCTATCATATTTATCCTTAGAGATAGTCAAGATATTCTCACATAAACTTGTATAATAACAAGCTATCCAAATCCAAATTTCATAAAAGTTTAAGAACTATCTCTAATCTACCCTTAGTTCAAGTAATTTTTAAAAAATTCTAATATTTTTTAGATCCAAGATACGCTATCATCAGCATCACTGGAAAGTGAGGAGAAATTTTTTTGGAACTCAAATTCAAATGTCCAAGCAAATGTAAACCTTCAATTTGGACTACCCCTAATCAAGAACAAGTATTGTCAAGCAGCCTGCTACTGGAATGGCAAAACTGGAGGATATTATTTATCCAATTCAAATAGCTTTTTTGCAGTATTTGATTTTACTGGGAAATGCCTCTGTACCTGCCCAGTTCCTGTAAGTTAAAAAATGTCATAAAATATGCTTTTATTTCAAAGTCCCTGAGTAAATTTACATTCATTTCTTGAAGAAATTTCTGAATTTTGAAATTTTGTTGGCAATATTTCGATTCTTTAAACTTAAATTGGTAGGTTCGCTGATCACTTCCATATAAAGTCGTCTACCTTCAAATTTAAAATGATATCTTTGGCTTATTTTGGGCTTTCTGGCCTTTATATGAGGTTTAACATTGCATTGTAAAAGTCTGAAAGTTGAATATATCCTTTAGATAGAATATGTAGAATAGAATTTTTTCAAAATAAGTAATTCTGCTCAAATCTTCGTTAATAATCGTTATCACTATTTTTTTACTTTTAGGATTCATTGAATTCAAATCTTTGCACCTCATCGAAATGTACTTCTTTCTGCCGTCTAAACAATTTGTAAGTTTTTTTAATCAAAAAATTACATATTAAGTATATGTACCTACAGATATATTTGTAGGTATAAATTGCAAACATTTATTACATTTTTTCAGTCTTGTTGGTGGTCAATGTATAGATGAGACTTGCAATTGTCTTAGCGATACAACTGATGTCTGCTACACTTCCCCAGGTTCATGGACTGGCTTTTCAGAACCTGAAACACCTGAAACTTGTGATCCTTGCGGGGTAAATTCGAAAATTATTTGAACCATTTAATTAATTTTATATAATTGGACTTTTATAGACTCCATCAGGTCCATGTGTGACTAAACCACCAAGGTTGACAAACTAATATTCTATTCACTACTGATATTCCCCCTAGAACAATGTTTAATTGATAATTTTAAAATTCCAGACCACCTTGTTTTCCAGAAAGTGATGATGATTTCCAGATTCCTCCATATGATGATGAAAACCCCTATATTGTCACAGGCTTTTCTTTCAAGTATTTTGGAACGGTCTATGATGAATTGTACATATCTGATAATGGAATCATCAGTTTTGATTATCGTAATAATTATAAATATTTTAATATTGAATCTAAAATAACACCTTAATTAACTTGGTCTGAATCAAATTCAAATCCATCTTTAGACAAGAGATTCACATTATATATATTCTACAAAGTATCCTATCATAATAATCATAATCATAAAAAAAAACTATGATAATATACTTAAATTCTTATATTAGATAAAAAAAATAGTTTTTCGTTAATTTCAGCTGTTACAGATTATATAATCCCTGATCCTTGCCAAGCATATACAAACTCTCTTGGACCTACTCCTTTTATTGCAGCCTATTGGGCCGATACGGATCTTATCAATAATCCTGGCGGCTACATCTCTTATAGAATTTCATCAACTACGGCTGATTTAAACCAAGCTAAAAAATTAATTTTAAGAAAATTTTCAACATCAGTGTCCTTGACAAAAGTACTTATTGTGACTTATAAAAATCTTGGGTTTTACGGTGCCCTTCAAACAACATCAACATGTCCCGGACAAGCTCTCCGGAACACCTTTCAGGTTATTTTGGCCACAACTGGATCAAGTTCTTATGTCATCATTTGCTACGATAAAATACAATGGAGCAACGGATATGATGATGTTAGGTAATACCTTACCTATATTCATAAATTTTAATTTAAGAAGAGTAGGGTTCAATGGGGTAATAGTGGTCAGCAGTCAGAAGTCAGAAGAATTTAGAATTTTCAAATCCCATAAACAGAGTAGGGTTTTGATTAAAAAGCGATTTTTTTTGTATTTACTATATTTGTTCAAAGGATCTATTCGGCTCAGGCCTTTTCATGTTGAACCTCATATAAAGGCCAGTAAATATATCCTTTTAGAATTTTAGGTCCAAATTATGTACGAGACCAAAAACAGATACATAATAGACTTTCATTGTTCTATCTTCTATATTCAAAAGCCACTAAAAAATATTTTTCCACTCCCTGCTTTGAAGGAAACTTCAGGTTATCCACAGGATAATAATAGTGTTCAGTTATTAATTAATTAAAGTGATGAATAATTAATTGAACAAATACTAAACCCTGAAAGTATCCTTCAAAATAATTATATTTTCAAAAAATTTGTTATATTGAAAAATTGACTGCGACCATAGATTTCCCTGTACTTTTTACATTTATTAATTCATTATTCAATACCTTGAATCGATTTGATTTGGCCCGAATAGCGAATTACCAATATATGTACGTCCTCTCCTCCCCAATATTTCTGTAGGTATTTTATTTAAACATACATATTCCTCTGCCAAGTACATAGTTTTTAAATTTTTTTAAAGAAAATGTTAAAATTTGTTATTTTTTCTATGACTAATAGTTGATTGATCAATTTTTTAACTTTGTCTTTTAGTTACATTGGTGATACTTGTTTAGGAAATGATGCCACTCCAGCTGAAGCTGCATTCGATAATGGGGATGGAACTATGGTAAAAATTTCTCCAGATTCCTGTCAGCCAGAAGTAGTCAACATTGATAAACAAAGCAATCTGAATCCTAAAACTCCTGGAAGATTTGTTTTTAAAGTTAGCACATCAATCATTGGTTGATTTTAATTTTAACATAATACCCTACATTAATGTTACCTGACAAATGGTCCATAAAAATATTGGTCGAATAGAGACTTGTCCAATATTGACTTATATATTACAAATGATATTTGATTTAACCTAAACTGTAAATTTTGAATCTATTGATACTTTTCATTTAGTATTTTGAAGCTTTTGGCATAGAAAATACGAGTAACAACCTAAATATCAATATTTTAGAAAAGATAGTGAGTTCTTCTATATTATTTTTTATACATTTTTATATAATGACAAAAGATGCAAAATAGTAAAAAAAAAAAGTGTAAAATAAAATTCAAAATTTATATTTTAGGCAATTTCTAGTAGCATTTATAATTTGAACCAGTTGGTCTTTGGACCTGTCTGTATACAATTCAAATTTTTTTTTACGTTTTGAGGTGTAATAGAAAATAATTTATTTTTAGACAAATGTAGAGATTCATAGACTTAAATTGTATATACGAGTATTATACTATTAGGTGTTTGTGTATCATAAGATTTTTGACATAGAATGTATTATATTATACACTATAAATATTAAATAATTAAAGTAGAGTACATATTATGTAGGGTACCTATAATATTTCTAAAATATTATTGAGTTGCTAACCTCAAAATTTTAAAATTAATTAAAGAAATAATAAAATTACTGGCTTATGTCATTAAATCACCATTTAATTAAAATATTTTATGATTTATTGATCATTATAATTTTATTCCATAATGAAAATACCTCCATTTCAAAATTTGCAACATTTTTATAAAATTCTTTCCAAATCTCAGAATCAATCAGAATAAAAGCCCATGGTATTTGATCAAAATTTTTACTTCTATACCATCTTGCAAACTGGTTAATTTCATTCATATCTCCTGGAATAAAATACAATTGTGAAATATCCCGGATTTCAAGATGGGTTTCCAAATTTTTTGAATAATTCCTCAAAATCCCAGTAACCCATACATCATCCAATTTAAAAAACGGGACTTGATCATGAATTCGGTAAATTTCCATAATAGCTTCATATTCAATTATATATGCCATTCCAGTGCAAAATTTTGGGTAAAATTCATGAGGATATTCTTGATAAGATACTTGATTTTTGTGATTTTTTTTCAAAACTCTGTTCTTTTTGTGTATTTGACCAATTATTGACACATTTATCCATTTTTTCTCATTTTCCATTTCATCAATCAGATCAAAAATTTTAAAATAGTCCACAATAACATCATCATCCATTTTCAAAATGTATTTAGCACATGGAGTATTTTGTAAAATCCATTTATAACTCATTATATGCTTATAAGAGAGGTTTTCATAACTATCTATAAAATCACCAATTACAATATCATCACTATATTCAATTTCAAATTCTTCAAAATTTTCAGGATTTCCAATCCCAAGTATAAATACTAAACGAATTTTCCAATTTTTGTAGAATTTTACAATTCCAAGTGTATTTCGAAGGATTCTTCTTTTTACAAGGTTCGGTCTTGAACTGTGCACTATAATTTGGAGTAATTTTGCATTCTTTTCAAGTGATTTGCATATATCAGATGGAATATTTTGTAGAAATTCTAAACCTCTAATATTCAGATATTCAGAGTCTCCAATTTTAAAATAGGATATTAGAAAACCAGAATTTTTATCAAAAATTATAGCCAAAATTTGTATAATAGATAGAAGAAATAAAGCTGGTACAAACAAAATCTAAAAAAAATTCAAATCAATTAATTTTAATATGTACCCTACTAGTACCTAATTTATAAGTTTTACTTTACCTTAAAATTTGATTTTGAAAATATTAATTTAATAAACATTTTATAAAAATTATACACTTTTTAGTATAGGTACAATTTTAGTTCTACAACATTATATTACCTATATTTATACATAAATCTCTGTATCAGCTAAAAAGATAAAAGCTGATGATAATATACGGCAAAAATAAGTACAATACTCTTAATGTTTTCGAATTTTTTTGTAAAATAATCATCTAATGATCCAATGGTATTTAAATTTAAAAAAGATATCCTGTCAATCAATTCGAATATATTCGTACAAGTACCCATTATAGTATAAATATAATAGGTACTTAACTATATGTATATTTCATATTGAAAACCTCAAATCAATGAAAATTCAAAAAACTAGCATAGAAAAGTGTCTTTTTATAGAAATATTACTTTTACTGTACAAGTTTTACAGGCTTCCAAAAATACGATTGTAAAGCTATTATAATAATCGTATCGTAATTTATAGAATATTTATTTATTACCTATTAGATTTAAATTTTGATAGTAATAATGCAAATAAAACTTGCTAAATTTTAAAATTTAAAGTGGAATTCATTTAATATCTTTATTAATAATATATTTTTGCAATATTTACATAATACATAAGTACCTATATTACGGAATACTACCCAGTACAACATAATATAATATTATTCAATCAAGCAAATTAATAAACTATTAAACCTACTCTAAAATAAAATTGATTTAGGCAATATTTATTGAACATTTTAAGTATTTTCTTCAGTTCGAGTATTTGAGTAATTTTGCTACAACGCCACTTTTAACGAAATTTTATTGAATTTTTTGCAAAATGTCATTCACACAAGAAACAATTTTAGAAATTCATAAAGTTTTTAAATATTCTGCCCAATACCAACTGTATAATATATCTTGGGATGATCAATTCAAACAATTTTATACAAAAAAAGTCTTAAAATTTCAAAAAATTTATTTTTTCTGTGTTATATTATGTAATATTTTGAGAATTTTCAACATAATTTCATTTTTATATAATTACAAGGAAATTCTTGATAAACCAATGATACTTGTACCAGAAATTTATGCTACAATTTACTCATTATTATCCATAATACTAAGTTATCTTTTATGGAAATATTCTCAAGAAATTGGAATATTAGCTAATTGTTTACTCGAATCTCACAAAAATAACTATTCAAAGACAGAATCTCGTTTGAGAAAATTAATTTTCAAATATTTCAAATATCTTCCATTCACAATTTTGTTAACATTTTCTGTTGTTTATGAATCAAAGTATCCCTTTTCCTATAAATCTGACATTTTAATTTTTGTAAGAGTTCTAAATGTTATGGCACAAATTTATGTATGGTTTGAAAATAACTTGTTTTTTATATTAAATATATTTATTAATATTTTGTATTTTGATTTGTTTGAAAACATACTCAAAAATCTCAAGTATGTAAGATTTTTTTATTATAAAATTGCAATAATGTATAAAGGATCTTGTAAAGCTTACAGGCTCTAAGCTGTGCTTAAGTTACAGCGCATATTATGATATTCCACTTGGTTCAATCAATTTTGTACATCTTTTTATAGATCTTTGATATCTTATTATCTTATGCTTATCGTATTATAATACATATAGAATTGTGATTTTGATATTTTAATTTCTCTGTGTTTTAATTTAAGAAACGCCGAGAAATTATTGGCTCATGTCAGCTAATAGATTTCAGAAATTTAAGATACAGGGCCCCTGAAGTCTAAATTCTGACCCATCTAATCAAATGGCCTTTTTGGGTGAACTTTGACCGAATTAATATCTTTAAGTACTCCACGTAGAGACTTAAAACTTTTTTTTATTATATCTGTAGACACATGTAAAACTTTGCTTTGTTCTTCGAAATTCTAAAATTAAAATTTAAATTATTTAAATTCTCTACGCGAGGAGTACTTAAAGAGATTTCTTCGATCAGAGTTCACCTAAAAAGTTCATTTGATTACATGGGTCAGAATTTAGACTTTAGGTGCATGGGTCCTGTACCTTAAAATGTAGATAATCAAATATTTTATACTCTGGAATCCAGAGTTTGGATTGCCAGTATCGCGCTGTAATATAGTTTAGTTTCCCTTTCTTATAATATGTATTTATATCATTAAAAATTTCAGCACTCTTAAATATTCACAAAGAATTGCACTACAAATGTTCGCCAAAATTCAAATAATTCATTCTTATTACTTACCTATTATCGGAAAAATTATATTGCACATTGGATTTGAAGTATGTCAGATGAATATAATATTTCAATTATCAATTCTTATAAAATTTAATTCAATTTTCAATCTCAATGATTTATTGGCCATGGTTTTTCCTTGTGCATTCAACATATTTGTACTTTATCATTTCACTTGTGCCGCATCAAGAATCAATGGAGAATCTACCAACTTCATTCAAAATTTACAATTTAGAAAACGTTCAAAAAATCTCTACTTTTTTAAAATTTCAAAATCTTTGAGAAGTATTCAAATTCCGATAGGAAATTTTGGACACGTTAACAATGTCACAATGCCAGAAGCATTTTGTTATATTCTAAGCCAAGTGATCACACTCATTTTATCCTTTAATTAATATTTATTGGGTATTATAAATTAATTTATTGATGCTTTTATTATCTTAGAAATTATAATTAATTAAGAAAATATATATGATTGATTAGTTTATAAATTAAGCAGGTAATCCATCAAAATTTATTTTGATTAGATTCTGATTTTATATTTGGCTTGAATTTGTCCATGAGAATGAAAAATTTGAAATATTTGTCTTGATAGCTAGAAAAATTTAAAATTATTTATAGATAATTAACTATGTACTCGTAATTAACTGTATTTAATAATAATTTAAATAGATATTTATTAATAAACTTACCTTTAAATTTTGGAAATTTTTCCTCTAATTGCTTCAATTTTTCTCGATTACAAATAAAAATTACAAAAAGTAAAACAGCTTGAATTAAATTGAAAAGATGGAAAGTCCACAATATATATTCATGTGTTGTATTTGGGTCAAAACACGTTGATGAAATTATGTCAAATGTCCAATTTAGTCCAATGATTACAAATACTTTTACAAAGGCTTTCAAGCTTAAAATAGACAAATTGTAAAACTAAAATCATACTATTTTAAATAATATAGTAAGCTGTATTTACTTACTCATTATTTTTCCTGGTTGAAGTTATACCCTTTGTATTTCTTCGATGTTGATACAAATTCCAAAATGTTAGGATTATAAATATACAATTGACAATCAAATATAGTCCAATTATGTAATATAGGAAAATATCAAAATTTCCACTCGATATGAAGCAATTAAATTGACCATAAGCCGGAACATAAACACCACTTTCGAAATCTCTAAAAGATATGTATATTAATTTATAAAAATCAAGTAGAACCAATATTTCAAATCGAATTTAAGTCAAATAATTTAATTTTTATGTCCAAATTTGTTACAAAAGTAAGGAAATACCATAATTTAGACATTTATTTTTAGAAAAACATAAGAAAATGTTACTCTCAAGTCTCTAAACTCAATTTGAAATCCTAGTTACTGTCAATTTGACTACTAGAAAATCTAGGATTTCAAAATATGGCACAATAAATTTTTATGAGAATTTCAATTTCGAGGTTTTTTACGAAAGTTTGAAGACAATTTGAAAATCTATAGGTACCTGAACTTACGTAAATATGCGATCCATTGTAAATCCTATAAGAATTAGCGATAATGGTATCCCAAAGCCTACAAGGCAATAGAGAGAAAATCTTTTGAGTCCCTTTGATTGGGCATTTCTTGGCTTAATCGATCTAAAAAAAAATGAGGTCAATTTGGATTTTTCAGTTTTTTTTTAAATTACCGACAGGTTGACCATATATCGAAACTACAAATCGTCATCCATGTGAAAGGCGTAATTGTGAAAAAATGGAGAACCATACCTTGAAAAAAATAAATTAAGATGTAATATTGATCATTTGTTATTTGTTTATAGAAAATATACCAAAAATTACGCAAGATGTCGATTTAATTTCAATTATATTAAGAAGCATTATCCCAAGGAACAAAAACATGAAGAAAAATGAGAAAACAATGCAAAAACTTGAAAGTCCATGCAAATTTTGCTTATCCAGGATTAGTAAGTATATGAAAGAAGTTAATCCATGAAAAGCTGAGCCCAAGAAAAGTGTAAACACGACAATTTTATAAGTTGTATATGAATATCTTATCTAAATAAAAAAATTTATAATTTTTTTAAATTTTGCAAAAATTTGTTAATTTACTTTCGGGGCACACATAAGTAGAGCCATTTCTCCAGAATATTCATTAACAAAATTCCCATTACTTGGGTTATAATTGAGGATTGGAGAAATGCAAAAATCTTCTTGAACTTTGTCCCATTTTCGACTCATTCGGTTGAGGTAATATGCTTGACCATTTTCGAGAATTCTGAAACTATAAATTATCTTTATAATGGGCTTTTAGGCCTTTAGATATGAGTCAAGACTTGAAAACCGAATAGATTATTTGGATTTTTTAAATTTTTTTGACTTATCGTTAGTGTCCATTACGAGTATAATGTTCAAAAATTAATATGAAATGGAAAAAAAAATGCATTGAATCTATGGGTTTGACCATACGAGTAAATAAAAATAAAAGAGAGTTACATTATAAATAAATAAGCAAACTTTTAGTAACGTTTTTTAGTTTCATGGTATAAGTATAGGTGGCGTTTCACTCAATTTCTGAACCTTTGAAGTTCAAA
>JAQIXA010002749.1:0-16456 GCA_034699045.1 Nanhermannia cf. coronata Gr-Ori-00579 | reverse complement strand
TCTAATAGAGAGCTCGCTTGCTCTCTCGCTCGCTCGAAGGAGCGAGCAGCGTGTAGCAGGCGGAATTCAAAAAAAAATTTTTTATTGCTTTTATGGGGGAAATTGCGACGGTAATATTACCCATGCAGCAACTCGTCAGGTGTTGCAGGTATTTGACTGTGACTCGGACCACCTCGGATTAATGAGCAGTCAGTAGCTATAGTCAGTAGTGGACATACCCTATTCATTTGGTGCTTTAATCGTAATTTGGTCCAATTAGACTCCAATTAAGAATCCTCAAAGACAAAAACTAATCACAATTCGTATTGTGGTGACGTGACGGACCTGATATTTTTGGAATGATATTGATATTTAAACTAAACTTTAAAGGTAAGATCCTTTAATTAAATCTTGTTAAACGTATTTATATTACCTACATAATATAATATTTTATGCTTTTTTAATTATTTTCCAAATAAGTAGCTATTTAGGAATATAATAATCTTAACTAATTTTATTTTTTTTATTTCTAGCAAGCAATGCGAGTATTTCAATTTTGTAAAAATTCAGTTTAATCTAAAATGCTATATGAAAGCTTTATATAATGGTGACAAACTGTAATCCAAAGAATTGATGAAGCTCTGAAGATTAAGCTCGTCTTGAATGATCTCATTAATTGACAGGACAGCTTCATAGATCTTGTTCATAGATTTGACTGGTGAAAGAAGGGAAAGAAGAAAATAAGATGGCACGAATAATGAATTCGAACATGTCAATTAACATTTATAAAAGTCATCGAGCTTTTGTGCTCTCTTTTCTAATTTTACTAATATTACATCACCATGTGCAATTATGTTCCTCGAAAGCTGTCCAGCACGCCGGTTTATATGATTCAGAGGATAAAGTTGTTATCCTAGACCATTCAAATATTAAACAACATATCTATCACTCAAATAAGACTTGGCTTGTCGAGTTTTATTCTAGGTATAAATTATTATTATAATTATCTATATTATTATTATAAATTTATTCAAATTACTTTTTATTCTAGTTGGTGTGGTCATTGTAAGTGCCTGTTTATTTTATTTACTTAAAACTTTTAATAACTATCAATTTCATCATATCAGTAATATTATATTATATTATGTTATTTTTATTTGTTTTTTCTCCAAAAAGGCATTCAATTTGCTCCGTTATATAAATCTTTTGCAAAAGAACTTTGGGGTATGAATATTTTATTGACTGAATAATTTAATTTCAATTGCATTTTAAAAATTTAAAATAATTATGTTCTTAGGATGGAGAAGTGTATTATCTTTAGCAGTAATTGATTGTGGTAATTAAACCATTAAATAAATCTAGATTATTAGCTACCTACTTTTTACTTACCTATATATTTTTTAATTACAGCTGACGAATCCAATATTGGTCAATGCCGTAACTATGAAATTATGGGCTATCCCTCATTTCTCCTCTTTGGGCCATATTCAAAACCATCATTAGGAAAAGATAAGGATGGTATGGATATTCTGAATCGAGGAGAACATTTTACAAGACCTGAAATGATGAGTCACATGAAAAAAGATTTAATTGATAAGTTGACTCCTTTGTATTCTAAGCTTCTCTCACCTATAACCTCAAATTTTTCAATTAATGACTTTGACATTCATAATCAACGAAATCAAATATGGTCTGAAAATTTAGAAGTCAATTTTATACTTTTCATTTTTGAAGGAGAAAGTTATGTGGGAAATGAAGTGACCTTATTTTTAAGTGGTTATAGTAGAATTCGAGTTATGCGATTTACCAGTAAAGTTCAGCTTTATAATGACCTCGAGCTAAGTGGTTGGCCAAGTGTAGGATATATTAAAAAAGATGGAACAACTGGGAAGATTGGATTGGAAAATAGTGGTAATCTTATCGATTTAATTGTTAGAAGTACAATGGAACTTGCCAAAATAAATCCAGAAGTGTAAGCTAACTAAAATTAATTTAATTATATAAAAGTAAAAATGTTGAAATATTTTATTTTTTTATAGAGACTTTATTGAAAATAATATTGTTGCTCCAATGCCTATTGAAAAAGAACAAGATCAAGATGCTGATGCTGAAAAAATTGGCCATGAGGGAGAAGCTCAATTAATTATAAAACCACAAGTGGATAAAGTATTTATGGAAGACTTAATTCATACTATTAGAAATTCTTTGAAAAATGAAATATTAATGACAAAAAGGATACTTGGCCCGAAACTTGAAGCATTAAAAATCTACCTTGAGGCACTTATAGAATTTTTTCCTGCTGATAGAAGAGAACTAAAAATATTTCTAACGAGGTTAAATGAATGGATTAAACCGCAATTCGAAATTAAGGTCAGACAAGACAAAAAGATTAATCTTAGAAAGCTTTAAATTTATTTTATTCATTTTTATAGTCATCAGAATTATCTGAACAAATATTGATGTTAGAAAATGAGCTCAATCCTTTTGATGTCGAAAAATCTACTTGGATTGGCTGTAAAGGATCAACGAATGCAAAAAGAGGTATTTTATTTTAATCCAAATTACTGATTACCTACCTACTCAGTAGGTAATAATATAAATTAACTCATACTGATCACTGATCGATCCTTTATCTTTATCATTAAGGCTATCCATGTGGTTTATGGAGGCTATTCCATGCATTGACGATTGTTGCTTACGAAAGACAAAAGGAAGAAACAAATGTTCTTAAAGCTGTTTATTTATTTGTTAAAGAATTCTTTGGCTGTAGAGACTGTGAGTAAAATATCTTTTCGTTAAATTCAGTTTTTTTACCTCAGTTTTACAAGTAATTGTAAAACTGAGATTAATAAAAATAGATAAAAATAAAAGTAGACTGTTTACTGTTGACTGTAGAATTGAACTTTCTTTATTTTATTATCTATTCTCTGTACATAAAATAAATATTGCATGCTTTTAGGTCAGAATTGGAAAATATTTATGTAATTTCATTTTTTCTACTTTAGGTGCTGAACATTTTATGGAAATGGTTCATAAGGATAATGCACTTGAGAATAAATCAATCAAAGATCAAGTTATTTGGTTATGGTCAGCTCATAACAAAGTCAATTTAAGGTATACTCTTTTTTCTAAAAATTCCTATATTTTTAATTTTACATTTAAATTTGGTATAGAACTAAAGGTACATTGAGCGAAGATCCACAACACCCTAAAAATCACTATCCACTAAAAATTCATTGCCCTGACTGTTATAATAAGAATACCATTGACGATGGCGAAGTAAATGATGATTTATTTGATAAGGATAAGGTGCTAGAATATCTAAAACTAATCTATTCCAAACCTATAAGAGACGGTCCATCATATCATGATAAGGTACCTTTATTTCAAAATGATAGTAGGAATTTTGATGATAAAGATTTTACAGGCTTCTTTTCGAAAGTGGACTACGGAATTTTATTAATATTATACAGTAGTGTTGCTCTACTCCTAATATTTGGCTATATTCATTTTCGAACTAGAAGGATTGACCCAACAGCATATATTTTTAAAAAAATGTGCTCTAAAAGTATAGTATAAAGAACCAAAAATACCTACACATCATTATCATTACATTTAATTTTTTTTATTACTTATATAATACTTGAAAAAGCTTCACCAAAAAATTAGTACCTATCTAATGTTAAATTATGTTAATAGTTAGTTAATTTAATAGCATGCATTTCGTGAAATGATTACTCATTATATTTTTATTTTACCTGCGTAGTATTTTTGAAAACTGTATTTATTTTATGTACATTTACTTAGGTATCTTTAAGTTAGGTAATCAATTCAAGCTCAATTATTTATTGTGATAAATCATCTCTACTATGTAGGCACATTATGCATACATACTTTTAATTTTTCAAAATTGGAAAGTGTTTATTTTTGTTCCCATTCCAATTATTTCCAATTCTAACTCTAATGATAAATCTAATATAAAGGTAGTTTGCATTTTCCCATTTAAAACCTACCTATTACCTACCTACAAATGTTAAATGGTCTACCCTTTAATCTGTATTATGTAATTATTTTATTGGTGCTCTAATTTTTAATTTGAGAAAAAGTGATACATACCAATATTTGTAAATTTTTCTTTGATTTCAAATAAACCAATATCAATTTATTTTTTTGCATTTACAAGTATATGAATTTATGAGAATATAAACTATTTTATACTATTAATTAAAGCATTATACTTATGTAATGTGCTAGCTAGGCTAGTACATCTTAAAAAGTTTAACTTAATTTTAAATAGTTTGACACAGAATAATAATAAGGAAAATTATCACAAACAAGTTCATAAAAAAAGATAATAGGTATAAAAAAGTAAAAATTACTTTTTTTAGAATAAAAATGATTTTTTTAGTCAATACAAAATACTTGTATAGAAAGCATCAGTAAAAGTGTTTTTAAAAATCAGACTCGACTATTAAATCAGATCAATTTGAAAATAATATTATGATTCAAAAAATATTTAAGAAATGAAATGAAATGAAGTCACTATTAAATAGATAGATATAAAAGAAGATTCTGTAAATCTGGTCGTACATTTTTTATAAATAAAAATTAGATAACATTTATAAAAAATTAAATGAAAAATAAGTAACAGAATAAGAATAGATTTTGTAAATACTAATTTAGTTTAGTAACTAAAACTAAACTAGCTACATTTACATTACATAAATGTACCATTTTAGTATTCATTTAAATAAAATAAAAATATAGATTTAAGATTAATAAAATTCATAAGTACTCTTAAAAAGGCCATCATTATTGTTTTTAAACTTACTTATACTTAGATAAATATGCAAGTGTGAGATGATTTGTAGATGGTAAATAGTAAATGGTATATTAATGTGAGTAGAAATAGAAATGCATTATTATTATAATTATGTATGTAAAGACCTGTATTATACATGAATTACTTATTTATAGTATGATCAAGATCAAGATAATTTTGTAAACTTCAATGGCAAAATTTTTTGGTCTAATTTGTAGCAGCGGCAGAGTTAGACTTTGATACAGCCTAAAAGTACAATTACAAAATATATTATTTATACCTACCTACGTAATTATTATTTAACTTTTATAATTTCATGATATGATAACGAATCATACCTTGGTGATATCGACTCCAGTCATTGTGCTGATTAATTGTGGCATTCGAAGAACACTTTCCAAAATTTCCGTAGTTAATTTTGCACATCCAATCTCGCCACCTAAGAATTAGGTTTAAAAATTGAGAATAGGTACAGTCTGACTGGATTCTGACTGGTAATACAGTCTGACTGGATTCTGGAAAAATTAAACGTACCTGTTGAAATCATTGTAATTTTCTTCGTTTGACTCAATGGGGCTGCAATTTCTGCAGCAATCTTCGGGATCGTGTCTATTAAATAATAAATAAATGACTAATTATTTCCCCTGAAAACGATGAAAATTTAAATAAATATTACCCAACAACATTTCTACAAGTGCAGCATCCTTATAAGTTTTATAAGCCTCTGCCTTCAAGAAAAATTGGTTTTTGAGAGCTGAATCAAATCAATAGAATATATAAAAGAAAATTTACCTTTCTTGCTAATTGTTCTGCTTGGGCTTTTCCCTGTAAAAAAACAAGCAAAAATTATTTTAGAATTCTCTTTAACCTACATGAATGTAGGTTAAAATTTTCTTTTGATGATACCTTTGCTTCGAGAGAAAATGCTTCAGCTTCTCCTTTAATTCGAATTCTTAAAAAAAAATATTAGAAATAATTAATTATCTGATACCTATGTATTAATTAATGGTAAATGTAGATTTTTACGCTTCAGCTTCAGCCTCGGCTTCCTAAAAATCAATAAATTTATACTTAAATATTAAGACAGAATATGTAGGTTTTTTAATTCTATTCGTGATAAAAAACACTTACCAAAATGACTCGATTTCTGAAAAAAATTACAATGTAAAAATCAATACATATAAAACTAATGGTAATTTTTATTGTTTTATTTACATACCTATTTGCCTCTGCTATCTTCTCAAGCCTTAAATTATAATTATTTTAAAAGTAGTTAATCGATAAAGTGTGCGAAAAATCAATAGAAAAACACCTGTATTTTTCTGCTTCGGCTGGTCTTCTAACAGTGGCATCGAGTTCCTTAGACCTTCTTTGAATTTCTTGTTCTTGTACCTATATAAAGTTATAAACTATTTTAGAACTATTATTTTAAATTAAAGCAATTTAATTACAGCAATTTCTTGAGCACGTTCCACCACTTTAATTTGTGTTTGCTCTTCTCGAATCCTTTGTTGGGTCTTTGCAACTTGTAGAGAATATGCCAACTCTGCTTCAGCCTATAATTTCAACATAACATAATTTTATTAATTGCAGCTATATTTTACCTACATTATACGTTACATTCTAATATTAGGAAAGTATAATTAACCTTTTTAGTGTTAACTTCAAGATCGTATGCTGCTTTTTTCAATTCAAAATCTCTCTTGGCTTTTGCTATTTCAATATCATTGATGTACTTGGCAGCCATTCTTTCCTCTTCATTGGAGTAATTAAATTAGATTAAAAATTAGATACCTAAATAATATGTAAGGTAAATGTAAAGGAACCTTCAGCGATTGCTTCTTTAATTTGACCATCTCGTTTAGCTTCAGCTGTAAAAACGATATTAATGAAAGCTTGAGTAATTAGCTTTAGTAAAGAAGATATAATTGAGACAAAAAATAAATAATATATTGCTTACCTTCTCCAATTCTAGCATCTCTTTTAACTTCTGCAGTCCTTGCCATTCCAAGAGCTTGTAGATAACCACAGTCGTCCCTAATATCCCTGATTGTATATGATATCACTGTGATCCCCATGTTAATCAAATCAGCACTAAACGTAAAATAATGATCGAGCTTATTATGTTTAAAATGCTTAATAATATCTCTATCTTGAACATAAAATATGCAAATAAGATTAAATTATTATTATGTACCTTGCAATCTCGTACACATTTTTGCTAAATTTTTTCCGATCTTTATATATCTCTTCGACTGTCATTGACCCAATAATAGCCCTCTGATGACCTAGTTTATATAATTTGTCCTTTAATTTCTTTGTTTGTTACTTTATTATTTTGAAACTAACCTTCCAACGTCTCAAGCGCAACTTTTTCAATTTCTTTAATACTTGATTTTCCAAGAAACTGTTCACAGGCGGTTAACAACATTTCTTCATTTTGTCCTTGTATTTTAACTTGTGCAATTCCTAAATAAAATATATTTTCGTTCAGCTAAATTCTTGAGAATTATGTAAAGTATAAAAAATATCTTACCTGTCACTGTAATTGGAACACCTTGGCTCGAATAGACCTTTGGAGACTCCACTTGCAAAGTCATTGTCTTCAATGGGATTTCTTGAACTTGTTGAATAATTGGGAACACAAAGCTCCGTCCCTAAAGCAAAAATTAATTTACACAAAATAATAGTCTCAATAATAATATAAATATACCAGATGTACTTTAAAATCCCTAATAAAATAGATTTTACAAATAGTTTACTTACCCCTCTGAAAGAAAAGAAAAAACAGATAATTAGCTAATAGATTTAAAAAATAGATTTTGCTTAATATGTACTTAATACTCTCTTATTAATTTAATTTAGCTTGAAAAACCCTTAGGACTCAACTTTAAAAGGTAAAATACAAGCAAAGCAAGCTTGATTCTGGCCAAATCTTGGTTTTTCAAAGATGATTTAAATGGAATGGAAAATTTCAACACAAATATGATTCGATTATACTCGATTGATTATATTATATGACTTACGGAATAAGAAGAGGTTTTGGATGGAAACATCCGCTTATTACTAAAGCTTCATTTGGACCTACAATTTAAAAAAAAATAATTCTCAATTTTAATCATCATTTTAAGTAAATTATTAAGCAAAAAATCGAAATTAGCAGATCATAATATATAGAGCCATGTTAGAGGGGTACTTATTATTTAAGTTTAAAAGCTTATTTAACTTACCACAACTGACCCAACCCCAAACCTATGAATATCAAAAAAATAAGTAATTAGCAATAGATTTAGAAAATGACATGTCTTATTGTTATAATTTATACTAATTCTACAATATCGAATTTCATAAATGCAAAAGGTTTCAATTAGAAATTATGTTTTAAATGAATAATTTAAAAAACTTACCATTTTGAACAATTAATTGAAAAAATTTGTAAAATTAACTTTGCAGTTAGAGTTTATTACTCGTAAACTAGCAGAGCAGAACAGGAAAAAACTGACTAATTAAAAAAGATTATTTTTAATGATTAGTAATTCTCGTTAGTTTTCGTTCGTCAATAAATGAATGAGTAATTATAAAAATGTAAATTACAAATTGGATATTTAATTGTCAAAATAAACAAAATAATCTTTTTTCGTAGTATGCTAAAAAAAATCTGCCTGCCTATCTAAATCTATCTGTTTATTTATTTTATTTATAAAAAAATATCGTAGGTAAATAAAATGTTTGGATTTGGAATTTGGAGAAAGTCACTGACTGCAAGATATGGAAACTGAACTGACTGAAACCGGAAATATCGGCGAAAGTTGAATCAGGAGAAAGCAGGGCAGGATTTCGACTTCGATTGATTTTAATTTTAAACTAGAGGACTCGGACTCGAATAATCCGAATATATAAAAATTCGGATTTTATTTTTAACATATTATAAGGATGATTCGGGCAATTTTTTAGAAAGTAATTAAGTATGTAGTTTTTGTCATTTTATTTTTAAATAAAATGGCAAAAACTAGGGTATAAAAATTAGTTATCTATTTAATTTAGTACTAAATACTAGACAAGGGAGGTTTACTAACTTGTACTTATAAAATCTATAGGTGTCAAGTTTAAATAGTCCTGTCCTAAACACTTGATACTTAAGATATTTTAAGGGATTTTTGTAGTTTTTTTTTAGACCGTAAAAGATCAATTTAAAACTCATTTTTATAAAGCTTAAAAAAGCTTTAAAAAGTAAAAAGGTAACTAAATAATTAAGTAATTGATCTTGATCATTGATATAAATATAAACTCGACACTTTACCCTTCTACCTATTCCAAATTCCAATCTAACTACCGATTAATAAAATAATTATGCTTCCTTTCCTACCTACTACCTATGTTTCTGTTGCAATTATATAGGTAATTTTTAATTTATGATTATGATTAATTAGTTGATCATAAAATTTCAGGAAGTATTTTTCAAAACTCATATAAAACATAATCGAGATTTTATTATTAGATTCAAAATTCAAAAAGGTGTAAAAAAAATTATTAAAAACTTGGATAAAATAAAAAATTATGCACTATATTTTTTAAAAACTTATTTAAAGGAAGATGAATAATATTCCTCTTCGAGATCATACAAATCCGCAGCTATTTAAAAACAAAAAATAATATAAGAGAATGATTTTATGGCAAATAATTATAGCATAAAATTTCAATAAAAAAATTACCCATATCATCACGAAGAGTCATTAATTTTCTATCACACTCCAGTTGTTTTTGCTTAAATAGATGACTATTTTGAACTATTGCTTCGTTGACCTAAGGGTTAAAAGTGAAAGATTAAATGACTATTTTAAAAAATAGGTAATACGAATATGTACAAATAATTACCGAAGGAAAATCATTAAGAATAAGATATTGTTTAATGTCAGCAACTAATTTCATTAAACTTTCACCAGCACGAACCTATTTTGAATAAAATAAAAAAATAGTTTTAAAATTGATTTATATGATTTGAATTTTGAATATCAAAAACAAGTTATACATACATACCTACTTAAATTTTTTAAAGGATATTTTGGCTTGGCTATATTTATTATGATATGAACTATCGGTAAAGTTAATAAAATAAGATAAGGACAAGGACCATAAGGTCTAATATAATAAATAAGTCATGATTTTATCGTATCAGTAAATGTTATAGTTATACGAATAGTCATAGTCGAAGTGATCCTGAATCCTGAAAACTAAAATGAATCATGTCATGAAATCCTAGTCCTGGTGTTTAGCAGGAATCTAAATAATTAGTCTCATCATCTTCAGCAAAATTATACAGATAGATACATAATATATTATATTTATAACTTATGTGCTTACAATTACATAATGTAAGTAAAATAAAATTAAGAGAATTTGGATTTTGGAATTGGAAACTGATAACTTGATAACTGAATTGAACGAGTGGTGAGGAAAAACACCATCACCTTAACATGGCTGGCTATGGATCACGGATATATTTAAATAACTGAACTAATCTTTAGAACAATGACATCATGGCCATAATGATTTATGATAAGTCGAGCCTTCGCAATTCGCAATCGTAAAAATACCATAACATAATCTCGCCGCAAAATTCAATAATAGATTTTAGACAATTAATTAACAATTGTATTTTCGAATTAATTGAAAATTGAACAAAACTTACCATATTGGCAGCCCTGACAGTCATTTCAAAATGATCCTCATCAGACCTCGATATTTGTCCTTCTGGTTCAACCCTTGCTAATTTAATTATTTCTACAAAAAAAGGATAAATAAACTAGGTACATTAAAAAAAACCTTTCTTTCTAAATCCCTCATTATATTATATACAAAAACTAACCTGAAAAGTTGTCCAACATGGATTTGACATTATCCTTGAGGTTTTTTTGATAGGATTTGAGCAGTGCCTCTTTACCCGAATTCAATGGACGACCTTGGGCCATTTTTAATTGCAATTTTTAATTTTAATAGCAAAAAAAGCAATTAAAAATCCAAACAAAAAAAATCAAATCAAATTGTCAAAACTCAAACTCAAAACCAAAACTCAAAATAGAAATCAAAAACAAAAATCTAAATCTAATAAATCTATGTAAAATCTAAAAACACTAATTTCTGCATAAAATTCAAAATGCAAAATACGACAAACATTTTATTTTTTATTTTTTATTTTAATTTTTTTATTTTCTACCTAATTTTTTTAAGTAAAAAAGGTCTTTCATCAATTAAGCTCTGAAAAACCAGATTTTGGCGACAATTTAAAAAATATTTTCTTCTAAAAGTTATTTAGAACTGAATCTGAAATCTCTGCTTTGCTTCTAAATAGGTAAGAAATATCCTTTTAAATTTTGGATTTGAATGCAATTGCAATTTACCTTATAAAATATCATAGAATTCGAATAAGAGAAAGAGAAACCTATTGAAATTGAATTTCTATAATCTTTATCTTTTAAAACTAATTTTTAGATAATAAGGATGACCTCACAAATATCGGTTTTTAAGAATGACCCGGATTTCTGCTCTAATTGCGGATCTATACTACTTTTAAGTGGAGATTTAAGACAAGGTGCTACATGTTCAGTATGTAAATTAGAAATTGCTAATGGTAAGTCAATTAAAAATATAAATTACTTATAAACATAACTACCTATAATTATAGGCTGGTCTTATATATTTTTGTGTATTTTATTAGAATTTGATGAAATTAAGTACAAGCTAGTGTTTAATGAGCTGAAAAAGTCCTTGAAAAGTGATGTTAAAAAGCAAAAAGGTCGAGATAATGATTGTAAGTTTCGTTACTAATGATTGGTTTAATTATTTATTGAGATTTCTTAAGTTAATTTTATATTTTTATATATTTTTAGTAATTGGAGATCAAAAAAATGAAGAAAAACCTGATGGACCAGTTGTGGATAGAGAATGTAGGGAATGTGGGTATCATCAGATGAGGTTAATTTAAATTATTTATGATTTAGTCATCTATTCCTTTAATTCAGCTCTGAAAAGGACAAATTTTGCCTGTATTTACTTGTGAAAGCGAGACGTGAATCGGGTTTTTAGAGCTGGATAAAATTTGTACCTTTTATGGGCCTAATTATCTTTATTATTTTTTTAAGTTTTGCAACACTTCAACTTCGTTCAGGTAGGTATTCATTTTTCTGAGATTAATTTTGGTCAAATATCAATATATTTTTTAAGAAAAACTCAAGTTTTGACTTTAGAAGCTATAATTATTATTATTATCTAAATTAGAAATCAAAATCTAGTTTTTTAGAGCTGAATGGATAATAAATCTTACCTAAAGCCTAAATCTACTACATATCATTAAAATTTAACTAAAAAATAATTGTATGGTGTATATTTTTTTAACAGCTGATGAAGGACAAACGATATTTTTTACTTGCCTCAAGTGTAAATTTAAGGAAACGGAAAACTCGTAATTTTAGTTTAAAAATATATAATCTAGATATCTGTAATAAATAAATAAAATTTATTTACCTAATATAATTAGACCTATTTTGAACATTAAAAATTTAATTGAATTTTTTTTTATTTTTTGATACGTTAGGTAATTTTCATAAATAAATATAATACATAAATATAATACATAGGAGTAAAAAGTATACAGATTTTTAAATTAAATTATAATTAAAATGCGAGTAAAAAACAGCTAAATTAAAATGCTGAAATGAGTATTTACAGTTCGATTATAAAATCGATTGGAGAAATAAAAGTACCTTACAATTAAAGTTCAAAAAAATTACAATTACACACTAAACGTAGAAACAAGAATTATAGACTAATTAGTATAGACACGTTTCATAAAATAAAGTATAATCATTCTTGTACTATGAACTTGACGTTTTTGTTAAAATACAACCTTATTGAGTGTTGAGTATCGAATCTCAAATCTAAATCTCTCGTTATTAAATTCAAAATAAAATTATCCATATAAAACTATTTTCTCTCGTATGGTTTTCCTCTTGTTTTATTTGTATTTGTCCAAGAAGTTGAGGATGATGGTTGATTATGTGATTTAACTGCTTTACCACCAAGTGTAATTAAATTAAAGTTGTTTGCTGAAGTATCCCTTTCCATTTCTTTCAATTTTGCTTTTATTGCATTAATAGCATCAGATTTAGTCAATGTTAAAGGAGTTGGCTTTTCAGGTTGATTTTTGACTGGATAGGGACGTCGTTTTTTTTCATCTTCACTCTAAAAATATAGAAAAACAAGGTAAGAAATATACACATCATAAAATTATTTATTAGTTAATTAAGCTTTGTAGTAATACTTTGAACAAAATTGTAGTACATTATTATTATAATGGGGTTACCATGAATGGATATTGAGTTTGATTTGCCCATTTGACTATAACATATTTCTCCAAAATTTTCTTTCCATTTAGCTGAGATATACACTTTTCCGCAGCTGATTTATCCTTGTATGTTATAAAAGCATATCCACGAGGTTTACCAGCATTAGGACCAATTTTATAAAACAGGAAGTCGAGGTTTTCAATAATTCCTGAAAAGAAAACATTTATTTTAAATAAGTATAATCTAACTAGGTATTTAAGATATTAAATCTCACCAAATTGTTGCGTCAGTTTCAATAAGTTATACCGATTTATTAAAGTAACAAAGAAAATATTTAGCTATCATGATATACCTAGAATATATATTTTTATAAAAATTTTATACTTACTCGGTAAGCTTTGGATCTAAATTGCCAACCCATACACGTAATTCTTTACCATCACCATCAATGGTAGTTTTTTGCTTCGCTGGTAGGGCTTCAGGTTCTTTAATTATTGTAAATGATCCAGATTGTTGAAGATTTTTATCCATTTTCTAAAAAAACAGAAAGAAAACGTTGAATATTTAGAAAATAAAGATTAAGTTCCTACTTAATAATTTAAAGTTAAAGTACCTAATCCACTTACTTTACCATCAACATAAATGAAGAGCAAATTTTCTAATGAAGAATGATAGGTAATGAAATGAGATTCAAAGGAGTTCAATCCTCGACTTTTGAATAAAATTCAAATCTGAAAATGTTTACTTCAATTTGAATTAATCTGGCCGTGATTGTTGGTAAGAAGAAGGTGAGATTTAAGAATGCAAATATTTTCTAAAGATAAGATATAACATTAGGTTAAAACTGGCTTTAACTTTTGACTTTTGACTACTCTACTTCAGACTTCAGACATCAGCTGATTTCTAAAAAAGCCAAAAATATAAACAAAATAAATTGATGGTTGATCGTATGACGTATGTATATATATTATGTTATAAATTCTTAATTATTATTATTCAACAAAGGGTATGCAATTATGAGCCCATAATTTGGTTATTCAGAGCCAAATTAAAAACGATAGAATTAGACTAGACCCATCATTAAGATTACTAAAATGTAAGTAAAATGCTAAAAAAATGATTGCTTGTTTTCGGAATTCAGATTTTGGATGGTTTGCAATTTCAAAAATAATTAAAATCTATTATAATTTCAATGTCGTATGTCGAGCTAGTACCTAGGTCTATTCCATAAATTCAGCTCAGAAAAAACAGATTACAGCCCCAAGTAGATTTAAAATTAAAAATGAGGTCAAATTACAAATTATACAAAATTACATTTAAAATTACAAATTACAATAATATATCTTAATTATTAATTACCTTCTGTGATCTGTAATAATAATGTTGATATCCTTGAAATATTAGGTAGGGATTAGGGAACCTTTCGAATGATTAATGATTGACAGAATGAAAATGAAGAGGTCAAAGGCCAAATCTAAATGACAAATTGAGACGAAAAAGAAATGACAAAAATGTCAAATTGGAATTTGTAAAAAAGGATTTTTTCCCCTTTTTTTCCTTTCTAACTTCTAGCAGATTTTAGATCTCAACAATTTAAAAAGTCAAAAGGCCAAAAAAATCCAAATGTAAATGTAAACAATGCATGCATGCAATGCAAATCGAGGCGAGTGTGATTTTTTTCCTAAAATAAAAAGTTTAAGAATTTAAGAATTTTAAGAATTTTAGGGGTCAGTTTATTTTGTCTTCTAATTGGACATAATTAGGTACCAGGTGAAATTTGGGCATGTGCAGGTTATCCAGGTAAGCAACAAATGGTGGTTTAAAGCTTAACTTAAAACCCCCACTCTATCTAGAATAACGTCAACTCAAAAAAATGGTTTTACATTTTTTAGGTAATCCGAAAAAACCGAAAAAGTTATCAGATCGAATCTAACAAGAACCGAATCGTTACTTACCCCCGAAATTCTTGGACTTGATTGCCCCATTATTGGCTTTGGTAACGTACTTGGACATTGACATTAAAATTTCGTCACCAAAAATCAAGTAAGTCAGCCAGGTTATTGTTTTATGAACTATCCAATCAGTTTTTTATAAGAATTTTTGAACTAACTTTGTCATTTATTTGTAGTACAAGATAAGTACTGATTTAAGAGTAAGTTCTAGATTGTTTAATATAAAAATTTAAAAATGACCCCTAGCCCTGGTTATTCAATTTTCTAAAATAGGTAAATTGCACCTTACTTTTCTTTTTTAGGTTTTTCAATCTGATCATTGATCTTTTATCTGTCACTGTCTGCCTGCTGGACCTGATTACTAATTGTTGAAGATCATCGATAGTCGTCAGTATCAGTTCACCTGTTTCGTCTCAAATCACTCTCTCGAATCTCGACAAAAATACTGCAAACTGCAATTTAGGTAATTTTTTCTTCAAGATTTGTAAGATGTTCTGGACAAGTTATGCCATGCCATAAATTATAAATTAAATCCGAGACGAGGACGAGAAAAATGACTAGGAAGTTTAGTGCATAAAGTAATTAGTCAGCTCTAATTATAGAATCTTATCAACACTAGGTACCTTTCAAATACTTTTTAAACAGAGACGAACATATCTGCCAAGATTGACTTTTTAAGTTTCTTTGTTATTTTACCTTGAAATTTGAATTAAGTTTTAGTTTGAGCTGAAATCTACCTGTGTTTTTAACCATCATAATCATAATACTTTATTCCATATGAATGATGAATAAACAGATGAAGTGAGGATGGTCTAATAAAATTACTCCCCTTTGAGTTGAAAAAATATACAAAATTACTACTACGAGTATACTAAAATCTACATCCTACTAGATTGAATTGAATACCTTTTTGTGCTGGTTGTGTGTATTATTGAAATATGAGTGTATTGTGAGTGATAGTACTTTACCTGAGTATTTTAATATAGAGCCGTGTGTTTATGATATGGACTTATCCTTTTAAAGTTCTTTCATTTCAATTCAACATTATCATCGTTTCCTATCAAATACATAGTTGAATTCAAAATTACAACAGGTAAAGTATTATTTCCCTTATAATAATACTCTATGTAGAAAGAACTTTACATTTCTTTATTTATTTCCAAATTACTATTTCTAATAGAAAGAATAACCAAACCAGCAGCAACAGCCCAAGGCAGATTCACCAGCCAGAAGAACTACACCACCTATTCTGTATATACCTTATATACCTACTGCCTACTTCTATAAGACGGTTTTTAAGTCAAAAGAGCTTTTTTACGGAGCATGGTAAAATTTTTTTAAATGATTATTATATTCTATTA
>JAQIXA010002748.1:0-16464 GCA_034699045.1 Nanhermannia cf. coronata Gr-Ori-00579 | reverse complement strand
AACCGAAAAATGAGATTTTCAACGCTTTGCTCGCACAATTTATAATCAACTTCTAGTGAGTTGATTAAAGCCTAGTCCTAGTCTAATAATAATTGTTAATTTCTCAAAAAATTATTGTTTTTTTTTAGATTTTAAAGTGCATTGTTGAGGATTTGCGTGAGAAATACCCAAGTTTAGATTATTCATTTTATCCTAAATGATTTTGAAAAATATTCCTACCACACCAAAATACAGATAGTAAGTTTAACGTATCCAATTTTCTTAAACCTAAATACATACTTTAATCATATTCACCGATTAAAAACCTTAAATATAGTAGGTAAACATGAACCTACCTTCATTTTTTATATTTTTTTAGATCTCAAAAAGTACCAAAATATGTCAAGAATATCTTCAGTAATTTCAAATCCATTGCCAAAACTTCGAATTTATCTCAATTAGTTGTTCTTAAATATTTTAAGGTAAAATGCATTTTGACTAGCTTCCTAAATTTTCTAAATTTCATGTTTCAAATAATGGTTTGTTTCTTATATAGATTTCAAAGGGCATTTTTGAGGATTTGCGTGATAAATTTTCAAGTTCCAATGTATTCATTTAATTTTAAATAATTTAAATAATAATTAAAAATATTTAATTACTAATTAGGATACTTTTAAAAACCAAAATTATATTTCTTCGTATCTTAGCAGTGCTCTATTATCATTATCTACATAACTTATTTACTTCTCATCTAATCAGCATCATAGTAGGTGCCTAATTCCTTTTAGAATATTGTATTCTGTAATTGTATAAAAATAAAAGTTAAATTCTACTAATAAAACAAAAATTAAACAACTAGACAATGATACCATCGAAATCTCTCTATAAAGTCAGTCACCTAATTCATTCTTAAAAATAAATCATTACACTACACACAGAGTACTATACTAACTAATATATTTATGGTTCAAGTCCAATAAATGAATTCGAAATCTCATTTTATAGAGACAAGTTCAAGTATCTGTACCAGTAGGTTTAAAAGCTAATAGTTAGGGAACTCGATACTTGTTACATATTATACTTATAATATAGTATAATATTATAATATAGGTAGGGTATATAAGTTATTCTATTTTTTAAGACTCAAGATCATAGGTACTTATTTAGAGGATAGGTACTTACTTTAGTAGTTATTCTCGATTTTGATGAGTATTAGACACTATATGGTAGGATTAGATAATAGGTAGGTATGTATAAAAATAAAGTACCATATATTTTAATAGATACTTTATATAGGTAGGGTACTGTATAATTAGTAATTAGGATGTATTTACAAATTGTATGATATTATGTAATGCTATAAATAACATTTAAATTCGAAAACTTGATCGGTTTAATTTTTTTTATCAGACAGACAAGCCAGAGGTGTCTCAAAGGTCAAATATGATAATGATAAGGTTCTCTGATATACAAATATCTATATCTATAAATATTTATTTACATATTCATATTATAATCTGTATTATATAGTAATAACATATCCGTGTAATATAGGTATAAGATAAGGTTTAATATAATTTTATAGGTTATTATGTAATTCTAATCCTCATTCATTAGACTTTTTACTTTCAGTAGAACACTTACCATTTAGAATTGAATATCGAAATAATTCTAGTCTAGTCGACAAAAATTGAAATTTTGAAATTTTTAACTTCAAGATCAACATAGATATAAATCTGATTTGAGTTTTTTTCAAAAATTGATATTTTTATTCGATATATAGGTAGGTATCTAAGTATCTACTAATCTACAGTGGCTAAAAATCTCGAAATAATGTGTGATTTTATGGCAGGTTATGTCGCAGGTAAATAAAATATCCGTCAAATATAATATTATAATTTTATTAGATAACTAAAATAGGTAAGTACCTATATCTTCAAATTTTGGATTTGAAATTTTATTTTACATATCTATAGGTGTAATGGGAATAGTAGTAGGGCAGCCCTTAGATACTATAAAGGTTCATAAAAATATAATTTTTCGAAAAAAAGGTCTTTATAGAGAAGTTTAACTCTATTTTTTGATTTTTGTAGGTTAAACAACAAATTCTGGGAGTTAGTTTGAGAAAAGTAACTTTTGAAATTTATCGACAAGAAAATCTCAAAGGTTGGAAAGAAAAATTTTGAAATTTAAAAAAGCCAAAAAATAATTTTTGGAAATTTTTAAAAATTTTCTTCAAAATTTCAAAAGGTTTTTTCCGTGGTATGACAATGCCTGTGATTTCTGCAGGAGTTTTGAATTCAGTTTTTTTCGGTTTTTACGGACTCTCATTTGATGGCCTACAATACTTGAGATATGGATCTACAAATCCTTTGCAAAATGTCTGAAATTTTCCAAAAAAATTGAAAAAAATTGCAAAAATTTCTAAATTTTCTTAAATTTTAGTAGATCAATTCGAGGGGGAAGTATCTTGATACTTTTGTAGCTGGATGTGTTGGCGGTCTAGCCTGTCTTGGACTTTGTAATTTTCTAAAAAAAATTCTAAAAGCAATTTCATTGTAAATTATCTTAATAGCTTGTCCAGTTGATCTCATAAAAGTAAAGTAAGGTCAATTTCTCAAAAAAGGTCAATTTTTGCCTATTTTGCATTTTTTTGGCAATTCCAGACTCCAAGATGATACAATGCACAAGGGTCTAGTCAATGGGCAAAATATCTCTAAAAATGGATTACAAAAATATTCTGGATCATTCGATTGTCTCCTATCTATCTTGAAAACTAATGGAATTCGAGGTCTTTATCAAGGAATGGGTACATAAGTACTAGTATTTTATTGATTTTTCCAAAATCATCAAAATGATCTAATTATTTCAAGGTGTAATGGCTATCCGGTAACAATTTCAAATAAAAATGATCCATATAAAAAAAGGTTTAATTTCATCCCTATTTTTGGTTGAATTTCCAAATCTTGAGTAAATTTTTAGTCTAACTCTCTTCCTGATTTAGGACTCCTGAATGAAATTAGTCCAATTTTTTTTAAAAATCCTAATCTAACCTTCTAAACTAAACTTACAAAAATGGGCAAATTTCATATAGGGTAAAAATAAACTAAAAAGTGCAGGGGGTAAATTCAATCAAATAGTGATGGGATTAAATATAAGTTTGGAAAAATTAAGATTTTAACTAAAATAGAGATATTCCAGCTTGGGGATTATACAGTAAGTGCCATATATCTTACAAAAATCAAGACTTAAAATTTATAAGATCTGATGTATGCTTAATTATAGTTTTAAAAATTCATTAATTACATGGGTTTATTTCGGTTTAGCTCTGATCTACCTGATTTTGACCGAAAATGGTCGAAACCTGCAAGATGAGAAGAAAGAAAAGTCGCCAAGTTTTAAATATTTTTTCGCTGGTGGTTTAGCTGGAACTCTAAGTTGGTGGTAAGAACTTGAGAGCCAAAAAAATTGACAAAATCAGTTTTAGACTAATATAATAATTAGTTAATTGTACTTTTGAAGGTCTATAATCCCCTTAGATGTGATCAAATCTCGTATACAAGCCGATGACCAGAGAAATCCCAAATATAAAGGAATGGTTCATTGTGCGAAAATTATACTGAAAGAAAATGGCCTACCTGGACTATACAGAGGTTTTTGGTAAGAAACAATATAATATACAGGGTGTTTTTTAATAGACTGTACACCAACTTTGAGTGTGAATAACTCAAATACCATCAGCCCGATTTCCAACATTTACATGTCTTTCGATAGAGGTTGAACTAACTTAGATATTACATATTACATCTCATAATCCAGGAATGCTAATTATTGCGATAGAATTATTTTACGATAAATAGCTCTTTTTTCAAATATGACGCCAAAAATACAGTGATTGGTGTTTTTAATTGTCAACGTCTTGTAAGGTAGTTTAATAAATTCATAACATTTTGACACCAAATAGAGGCTTCTATCTCAACTCTCAACGGTTTCATAAATTAGAGAGCTTTGAAAATTCTATGTTTTTGAAATTTTTTGGGAATTAAACAAAAAATCGGTTTCACGTAAAAATAGCTCTAGCGCAGTAATTAGTATAGTTGGATTATGACAAGTAATACATAATATCTTATTAAGTTTGTTCAACCTCTATTGAATGAGATGTATCAGTATATCATGGAAATCGGGCTGATGGTATTTGAGTTATTCACACTCAAAGTAGGTAGTCTATTAAAAAACACCCTGTAGTTAAAGGCACTTTTATGACTAAAAATTTCTAAAATTTTAGGTCAGTAAGTATACGAGCTTTCCCGGTAAACCATATAATATAGATATAGGTACTTTTATGACTAAAAATTTTTAAAATTTCTAAAATTTTAGGTAAATGCCATCACTTTCTTAACTTATGAATGGTTTCAGTTTTTATGTAATCCGAAAAATAACCGTTTTAACTAATTTTTTTTGACTTGATATCTTGTGTGAAATTGATTTTATTCTTCTTATTTACCAAAACTCAATCTTCCTTCTATAATAGTACAACTTTAATTAAAATTTCATTTCATGTCTTATGTTGTAATATTTCGTATTTCTCAATAAATATACTGAATTATTTTATTTTTTATTTCATGATGGCTCAGAGTCAGGTTTATTATCATCACTTTCAGCTCCAGTTGGATTTGGATTTAAACTTTTTATACTTTGTCTATTTGCATATGCTTTGAGAGATTCTGGACCATAAATCCCACGTATTTTGTAGAAAAAGAATTTGAAGAAAAAGAGCAAGTTGTCGAATTCTCCATTATATTCACTATTCACAAATGCTTCATGATAATCACGACCTATTTTTAAAAAATTCAAGTGATTAGTTATACAAATTAGCGGTATATCAGTATACCTATTATATGTACTTATTCTTATTAATCCTAAATGAATTCGTTAAATAATTTTTAAACTTACAAAAATAGTAAATAGCTTCAATTGTGGACATGTTAGTTGCTGGATTATTCCTTTGATACCTCCAAAACACAGTCTCATGTGTAGCCAATTTCACTTTTGGCAAATCTATATTTTTTAAATCGAGAAAGATTAACTAATTTACAATTTTATTTACAAAAATTCTCATTTTATTTGTATGGAAATAACTTACTGACAAGCCTGGGATCATGGGTAATTCTGAAAGTTTGATTCCATGTTGATTCGACAAATATGACATTTTTATAAGGAAACTGATCATTATTTTCTTGTTTCATTCTTTGAAAAAACGAAACTAAATCTTCAGCATCTAAATAGAATCAAAAATATTAGTTCAAATAGCTATAATAATTTAAGCAAAAATTATCTTATTGTTAATTCACAAAGAGTAGGGTACCTTCACTAGGAAATACGATTATTGACTAGGAAAATTTAGAAAAAAAAGTTATCGATTAAAATCGAGTTTTAGTTAGAATTGTGTCATTAATGTTAATTAAAAATATAATAGTGTAGTACCTTTTCAGTATCAGGTATTTCAGGGTGATTGTAGACCTTAACATTCTTAGGATCGAGAATTGGAGCATGAATTCCAGTACTTTTTCCATCCGTTTCACCTATTTAATATAATAGATATTTAGATAAGTTAAAATACTTTGTAGTATTGATATTAAGTATACAGTAAGCTGGTTAATACCTGGATGTTTGATAATGCTGATCTTGATAGGTAACTAGAATAAAAACAAAAATTATAAAAAAATGTCCAGAACGAGTATGTGTACCTAATTAATATTTGAAAACTTACCTCGACTTGTGGAACTTTATCCTTGATAACATCAACAACAATGTAGCATTGATAGCAAAAATATTTTCTTGATTTTTTGCATTTGGGACATGAAGCTCGTCCTTCAAGATCATTTAAAAAATTGGAATCTTGAATATTCATCCCTTTTTGAATTAAATATAAAATGTGTTTAAAAAAAAATTAAAAAAAGCCCAAAAAATTAACAAACTTACCCTTGAAGGGGTCATTATCCTTAAAAAGGGATCCTAATTTTGTATAAGCTTCACTTGGTGCTTTAGACATTTTAAACACTCGACTAAAATACTTTTCTATAAAAACTTACTTAAAAATTATTTAGATTATACTCTGTATTTAAGCACTATATAACCAATAATCAGCACAAAAAATGTGTTTTTAAAATAAAAATACCTAAAAATCAAAATTTGTAGAACAATACAGATAACTACAATACTTATTTCTCAAAGTCAAAACACGTTCAAAAAGAGATAAACTTTAGGATTCTGAAATATAAAAAATAAATTTCAATTAAAACAAAGCTAATAGTATTCTTAAATGTACAGTAATTTGTCTAATCTATTAAAAAAATCATGGAATGAAATTAAACGAAACTATAAAAAACTCAGGAAAATATTCATTTCAAATATAAGCATTTTATTTTGAGTATACTTAATATATTTGCATTTCCTATTTTAATTTAAGATCTACCTATACATTTGTATTTTGTATTGATTTAAGACATACCTATAATATAGATACTTAACCTAATAAAAGTAATAAATAAAGAAAAAAATATCGACTTGATATTAACATAATAATAATAATAGAAAATTGTCTAGAAATACTAGAAACTTATTAAAATACATAGGTATAAATAATATAAAAAAGAAGAAAAAAAGTGCATTTTTATAAATTATATTATCCTTATAAATAATTGCCTAAATAAATTGACAGTCTAATTATATTTCTCTCTAACTTTAAGGTAGGTAACTTGACCTGGCCTTGGCTTTATTCTAATCCTAATCTGTATTTTTTTGCATTTGATAATTAGTGATTAAAGAGACAGGTAGGTATTTTATAATTTCATGATTCGGAACTCGAAAAATGAGTTAAAGGCAAAAAGTTAACTGAGGTCTTTAGATAAACATGAGTTAATTATGTTTAGTTGAACAAAGCCAAGAGATTGCTTTAAAAGCAATGTAAAATATCCCTGCAATGAGAACATACTGTTCTCGTTCTTTTAAATCCACGGTTTCTTTCTCTAAATTAACAACACGGTCTTTGATCCGAGTCATTTCATTTCCTGAAATATATTATAGAAATAGAATAAAATTAAAAATATATTCATATAAAAATCAGAAGGTAATTTATTGATTAAATTATATTTTTAATTACTTAAGTGGTCAACTTCGCTCATTACATCATCCCCACCACTGTGTCTATAAGTACGATGTCGCCTCTCCTCATCAAGATATCCATTTCCTGGCCTAAAAAATATAAGTTTAAAATTAAAAAAGATTGTCAGTGTAAAGTATACTAGGTATGTATTATGTAAAATAAATAAAATTATTAATGTACCTTCTAAGAACAAGGGAATTATCTTCAGATTCTTCAAATGAGTTGTGATGATCGGAGACAAAGCGGGCTCGATTATTTTCAACTATTAATGTTTCATCATCTTCACTCTGTGGAATCCCAATGACATGATTATGATGAGTATGACGAATTGGACTATTTTGGCCTAAGATTATTTGACGTGGTGGTGTCTACATAGAATAAATTTTTATATTTTTACAGAAACTGAAATCTAGTTATTATATTATCAATTAAAAAATTACTTGAATTCTTATCATCTTTGAGTCAGGTGGTAATACAACAGATTCAAGTTGAAGTTCTCGAGGAATAGTCTTGGCTCCCAAATGCTTATCTTGACCTTAAATTAAATAAAACATTTTTACATATTTAGCAAAAAAAGTTCAATTAAAACTTGTCAATCTTTATATTATAGTTTTAATACTTACCAGCTACAATGATTCGATCTGGGACCTTCATGTCAACTTTTTCAATAAATCCATTATATGGACGATGGTTCCAGTTTGCATTTGAATTTGAATTATTATCATCACTATCATTCCCATCCCGTGCTTCTCTCACAAAATACATAATTAAGTATATTACATCAAAGTATTGACAATGACAAACAATTTGGCATTCGAATCCTAATCTAAATTATTATTTTAGCTTTAACTTTTTTAACTATTTTAAATACACTAAATTAAATGCACCTTCCCTTTTATAATTTTTTTTCAATTTCTTTCATTCTCATTCTCATTCCATGATTTTTTTAAAAAGTTGTTAGGTTAGCTTTTACCAAATAGGACTACAACCTACTTTGGGACTTAGAAAATTTTTGAAAAAATTGAAATTTTTTTTTCGTCGAAATGTATTCTAATGGGTTAGAAATTGACCACAATCACCAATTTGGCACCCTAAAGTGACCCGCAAGGTTTTTAGGACCTCATTAAGGGAGTTATGTTTGCTTTAGGGTAGCGGGTAGGTTAGGGTTAGGTTTGTGGAGAAAAGGTGGCAGTGGGCCAACATTGACCTCCTGGGGACTTTCTCGACCCATTGCGACGAAAAAAAAATTCGATTTTTTCAAAAATTTTCTAAGTCCCAAAGTAGTCCTATTTGGTAAAATCCAACCTAAAAAGTATCTGCATTATTATATTATGCTTACCTGTAACACGAATATTTTTAGGAACTTGCATCATCTGAGAAAAAGCGACGGTATTGTTGACACTCGTAGCCTCTGGTTGTTCAATAAATGAGTCGATTCTACAATTAAAATTAAAAATGGTTGAAAGCCTTGCTTTTATATTAAAAATTCATGTCAATTTTACATCAAAATCAAAATCAAAATTCTATTTTATATTCAACTAAAACTAATTCAGCTCTGAAACCACACGACACACACACACTGTACATCCTTCTAATTCTGACCTCAAAATAAGTAAAATACATGATTTAAAATATACGTGGTGGTGGTGGTCAAATTCTGGTTTTTCAAAGCTGAATTTAATAGTAAACTTTTAGAATATAGATTTAGATACTTTACAGATTACAAAGATACAAAAATTAAAAACTTACTCAGAAATGTTTCCAACACCAGAAAAGACTTTATTTGGTGAATTTGGTGAGACTGTTGATGAATTACCACTTGATGACATAATAATTGACTACTACAAAGCAATGACCTAATTAAATGACTTAAAATCTAAAAAAAACTTAATTATTTTAAGTGATTTCCTTCCTTATTTTTTTGCTTTTTTAGAACTTGGAAAAAACTTAAAATAGCAAAAATATTACAAGAAAAAAATGCTTTTTTTGCAAAGTCCTTATAAAGAACAACTAACAAGGTACTCTTGTACAAAATTTCTGACCTCTAGGTCAACAAAAATACCAATTAATTAAATTAATTGTAATTAAGTTTTGGTTTTTTTTGAAGAATTTTTTTTTAAAATTCGGTTAAGAAAACTCAAAATTCCCAATCGATTCTATTTCTATATTTAGGTTTTTCAATTTCAATCGCTCGCAAAATCTCAAAAATCAAAAAACTCAAAAATTAAATTCTCCAATTTTTAATGGTTTTATTAGTGACAATTGACAATTAGATGACCATGAGTGGTGGAGCAAAGGTGGCCATCAATTTTGTGTGTCAACGGTGTCTGACCCCGATTAAACTTGACTCGAGCTTCTCCTACATTGATGAACATACACTTGCTGAATTGAATCGTAATTTATTTTTTTACATTTTGATTCTTAAATATTCCATTATATTTGACCTTTCTTTGACCTTTGAGGTCAAAGGTATATTATGCTATCTTGTACTACTAATTGAGACCTTTCCAATGGTGTATTATATTAAAGTTTAGCTTGTAATGTATGACTGTATAAGTATAGAACAGACAGGATAATGAATATTTTAAAATATTATGCATATTTTTACATTCAATGACCTTTGACTTTGACCTATTAATTTCCGCTCCAAATAGTTACGATATTCGTAACCAGCGTAAAAAACTGAGTCTGTAATCTATAGTCTATGTAATATTTTATATATTTAAATGAAAAATCATAAGTTTTAATATTTTGTCCATATTTTTTTAATGGTTTTTTTTTTGGCTTTTTTAGTGCCTTTGTATGCACCAGCACCACTAGGACTAGAGGATGTATTTAAAGATGGGACATCATCGAGAGTTGGAGAAGAGCATGATGATACTGGACTTGGGAAGTTGATTGGACCAAATGGAGAGAATGGTGGTGGTGGAAATAACCATGGTTTTACCATTGTGGCTTCGTCATCCTCCTCAACACCCACGAGTTCATCGTCAAGTGCCTACTCGAAGGCGAATCAACTTCGTGTCCAAACTGAACTCCTGGACATCCTCTCGAATAATACAGAGATTGATCACCCACTTTGTGATGAATGTTGTGACATCCTTTGTAATTTACTGGAGAATGAGTTGAGGCTTGCTGAAGAGGAAAGTAATCAATATTCGGATTTTCTGAAAAAGTAAGCTTTCACCATAAATACCGTATTTAATTTTATATAATTTTCTAACATACCTAGGTATCTTGCTCTACCTTGATTTGATAATTGATATATATAGATATTATCAGTATCACAATCCACAGTGCAAATGAAGCATTATAAATATCAAGCCAAGCACAATGATAAGATAATTTTCAGGTCCTCGAAATATCACAGTATTTGTCGTTGTCCAGATTTCATAGGATTAACTTACGGAATTTATCCAATTTAAGAAAATTTCATCAATGATAATGATACGTAACCGTAACATGATTGACCAAAAACGTGATATTTCGAGAACCTTAACCTGTGAAATTGTCAATCTTTTTGGTTTTTGGATTCGATAAGGCATCTTTTGTACCCTTTAAATAATTAATTAGAATTAGTAATAGTCATAAGTATAAGTCATAATAATAACTGATTATACCTATACCTTGTACTTATCAAGGTTAAGGTGTTTTAACTGGCTCTAGGAAAAAATCCCTACTTCCAAAATCCCAACTTGACCAAAATCCTACCTGGCCTAAACCAAAATCCCAACTCCGAAATCCCACCTCAATCTATATGTATGTACAGAGTGGTTTTTATATATGGACCTACTATTTAAATTGCATTAAGTCAAAAATTATCCAACCGATTTCGATGATCCACATGTCATTCGATAGTGGTTGAAGTAACTTAGATGTCACATACTACCCAAATTTCTAGGTAGACTATTTACTGCGCTATGATTATTCTACGAAAGGCATTTCTGGAATTTCTGCAAAACACTAAATAAAATATATTTTAAATGAAATATTTTCGATATTTTTGATAATCTAAATAATTGATATACCTTTTAATTTAAAATTCTTATTTAGATTAGCTTGTTAACTAGCTAAGATGAACAGAACAAAGAAAAATTTAAATATTTTGAAATAATTTTATTTAGATTGAGATACTTTTACTATACACATGCCAAAATTTTGCTAGATAAAAAAATTTAAAAAAAGAAAAAAAAACTCAACCTATTCTCAAAAAATCATCGAGCTTTTATAGGGATGAGACTTCTTGAACCACAATGGAAATAGAACAAATTTTTTAACTATTTATTTAAGTGTTTATTTTATTTATTTTACAAAATACATATATATTTTACACGAGTGACCTATTTTATATTCGAGTATTTACTCTACATAATATTATGCCTTAATATTCGATTTATTTGTTATATCTGTTCTCAAAAAGACCAAATTTACTATGGTAGATACCAAATATTTTAATTTCTACAAGTTTGTTTAAATCAACATTTTTTTCTGATTTAAAATTGCGGTTTTCTCGAGCAATTGATAAAAAACTAAACTAATGCACAGAACTATTGATTCAATCATATAATGCAAAATGATACAGAAAATTTTAAGTACCTAAGCAGATTTTTAATAAAGTATAAAGTAGTACTATATTCTACTATTTACTCAGTATATCAAAATACAATAGAATTTAATAATTACGACTTCTACTTACAGTAGGGTACATATATTTAAGAACAATTTTAATTTAAATTGGCCTTCAAATAACATGTTTTACAGGGAAAATAAATACACAAGAATATTGAAAGTATCAGTAAAAATTAAACATTAAAATTTTTTTATTTAGAAAGATTGCAAAGTTTACAAAGATTGAAATATAATTTTTTTATTGAGCAATACCAATACATAAAGATATTATATTCAATCGAAAATATGGCTTTTGTTCAAATTTTTAATTTAAAAGTAGGTTAGCAGTCACAAAAAATTGACCAAAATGTCAATATCTTTATACCATAACTGGAATTGACTTTGAAGGTTATTTGGTAGTTTTAAGGGAGCACGTGTAAATTCTGTTAACTGGTTTTTTGTAAACTTATGCCTTATTATTACGAACGAACGAGCGAAGCGAGCATTTTGAAAATATTTAACTTTGCTTGCAGTGTCACTATAACTCACATATCTATCCAGAATATTACAGAATATTACAAGTCCAAAGCAATGATATTTTAAATAAAATATTCTGTATATATTTGTGTATTTATTAAAGAATTTTTTGATAAAATTTAAAATAAATTTGAAATTGAAAAAAAATAAAAAACGAAAATTATCCTACATGTATATTTTTATATTTCATTATGGCCATTTAGGCCAGTAAATTTGTCTATTAATGCCACTTTGGCTAATTTTACAATTTTGGCCACCTTTATTTAGCTTGCTGTGCCTATCTTGATCCTTTATGTTGTAGACCTTTAATGTTTCCGAATATTAATCAAATGGGAAAAATTTATATAATAAAAATAGAGGTAATCGATTAAGAGTTCAAAATTTCTATTATAAATATTTAACATATTTATCGTTGAGGTAATTTATATCTTTACCGCTTTTTTCTGCTATATTAATAATTTACTAAGAGTAGTTAATTAAACTCTAGTTAATAATGTAAATAAGGAATAATATAATGTATATAAATAAATATTTAGTTAATCCAATTAAAAATGTATTTCAATGCCATAAAATCGGTATAAATATTCAAAATATTTTACTCTAATTATTAAGGAAAATTTTAAATTGAATTTTAAAATGAACAGCAGCAGTGTTTTTGTTATTCTAGCCGTCTTGGCAGTTCAGGCATATTGCTATGAAATAGTAAGTTGAATAAAAAATTAAGATTTTCTTAATACAATTTAATAAATGATTTTAAAATTTCATACAGAGTCCTGCAGAAAATCTTGCCAGACAATTTTTTGGCACAAGTAAGATACTAATAAATCTTAATTTATAAACAGATTAACTACAATGCAAGTTAAAATGTAAAATATCTTTTGATTTTAGTTTTCAAATATAAAAAATTAAAATTATCATGATAAATAAACATAAATAATTTTTGTTTCAAAGAATATCTTTGAAAGCCCTTTCAAAAGAACTTTTTGTATTGCAAGAGATCCACCCACCCTTTCCATGATATAAAAAAGGTTATGTTAGTAAATATTTTGAGTCTACTAGATAGAATGAATTTAAAATTTATTTATAAATTTTTTTATGATCCTTTTATTTATTGCCAAATTAAAATTATAACCTATATTAATAGCTGAAAAGTGCAGAAAACTAGAAGAATTTTAATTATTAATAGTGTATTAAAATGTGTTTTAAATGATTTAATTTCAAATTTTAGCTGCTTCACCCACAACTGGAAGCTCTTCAGGATTATCTGGGGGTAATTCAGGAAGTTCAGGAGGTGGAACGACACCAGCACCAGCTGGAGGAGCTGGAGCACCTGTTCCTGGACCACCTGTCCCTGGTGTACATCCAGTATGTCTTGCAGCAACTGCTCCGGCATGTACGACTGCTCCTGTCTCGGCAGCTGATAAACTAATGTGCATACCAAGTGCTGCAGCTTTACCTGCAGACAAGGGGACGGTAAATATTAATTTTAAAAAATGGAAATACCTATTATAGTATTTATTAAATGAAGTTTCAAAAAATGTAGCTTTTTCATTCCGTTCCATCATATTTTAAAAATTTTAACAATGAATATATACATAATAATTTTGAAAACATTTTTAATGGATTGATTAGCTAATCCAATAATTTGAATTTTTTTAAAGTACATGTCTTGGACCACAAGACATGTCATATTATGTATAAATTAGCATAAACTTCTCAAATGCTACTTTTTTAAAAAAATCCTCATTGTTTATTTAGTCAAAAATAGTTGAAAAATCCATTTTATCTAAAAAAACAAATTTTTAATTACCTAATTGCTAATGATATAAAAATATATAGGTATATTAAAAAACATTAAGAATTAAGACTAACAAAGACCCACATGTAAAAAGCACCCAATATAAAGGATATGTAATAATGCGGCTTCCGCAGGAAATAATAATCTAACCTAAAAAGTGTCTAATGCTAAAAAGGTCTAATAATTGTTCTTTTGCAATGCATCTAGCCTCAACCTAACCTAACCTAATCAAACCCAAAATAGTCCCTGACCTAACCTTACTAATTATGGGATGTCTTTTAGGGATTTTTTGAAATAAATATCCTTTTTCACTCATAAAGAGAAAAATCTGTAAAAATCTTTTAACGTAAATTTCAATAACTCTATTATCCCTTGTTTAGTTTGAAATTTTGAACTAATTTATTAAAATTTTATGAATAGGTATATTAAAACGAATTTATTATTCATAATATACCTTTTTTTAGTGCTGCCTTCCTGGGACTCATGCCAACTGTTTAGCATCAGCACCGGCAGCAGGAGCAGGTGATTGTCTTGTAGGATCACCACTGACGGGTTCTTCATGCCCAGCTTTACCACCAGTTCCTGGACCACCTGTCCCAGCTACTGGGGGATCATCATCTCCAGCAAGTGGTGTTTCTTTCACTCCTCTCTCTGGCAGAATATCATAAAAAATATGAACAATATTTATTTGCTTTAAAGAATATTTTTTATGATATTCTTTAAAGCAAATAAATATTATCCATTTTTTATCAATACATCATTATGAATAAAAAATATACATATTTGTACTTTTAATGTTTTATCTTGGTTTTCATTTTTAAGTATATTAATAAAACCTCAAATATTTCAAAATTGGTCAAATTGTTGAATATAATATAAGGGTACTTTGTGTTTGTCCCCTCCAACTTCAAACTAGACATTTTCTCCAACACAAGTTAGAAAATCAATGTATTTTTAATTTAGTAGGGTATTTTGTACGATTTTCATTTCCAGCCTTCATTTGAGCTTAGAGAAAAATTGACAACTTGGTATACATTGACATTCACCACATTTGACTTTTTATGGGGTTTTGGACAGCGGGGATTACATATATAATAACTAATGACAAATTAACCCCGATTAACTCATTCACTCTTTTTGATTTTAACTATTCAACTTTACAACGACACAAAAAGTTTAACACAAAAAAGTTTGGGCTAGTTGAGATTTTGACTTGGATCAAAAAAAAACAATAATATGAGAGAATATTTTTGTGACCAGTTGAGGTTTTATTCTAAAGAAATCATATATTGACATCATTTCCAATTTTTAAAATTTACATTTTGATTGTGACTTACTAAAAAAAGTATCTCTTTACGATGGATATTAAAGATTTGATCTCACCTGAACAAGGAAAAAATTTTTACATTCTCTCTTATATATATTTCATTGATTTTGTTAGATATATGTAAATATAAATTAGCGAAACCTTCTTCTCCTATACTATTTAGTCTTTAATTAATTTTAATATTTTCTATAATTAGTAAAAAATTTATAAGGACAAGTTCATGGGAAAAGAATTCATAATATTATCCAAAATTTATACAGAAACCCCAAAATTTAAAAAATCAACACTAAAATACAATCACTCTTTAATGTAGTCGGAATATTAACCAGAACGATTTGGTGTGGTCTGAGACCAAAATTATGTAAAGACAAAATTGTTCAAAATTTAAAAGCCCTTTTTCCACTAATCAATACTAATACAATACCTAACTCAATTACCTAAATTTACATGTATACATACTATAACATACTACATATAACTATAAAAAGCCATAATACTTGGAATAAAAAATTCTATTTTAAAATAAGTAACCTACCTAAATCACCTTATACTCTTATAATGAATCTTTTAATTTAGGCTTTTGTTCAAGTTTCTAAACTCTAGGTTAAAATTTTTCTTGGTTTATTGTTATTTTTTTATATTTTTTCATGGAAATATTTTGGTATAATTTGGCTTTAAAATCGAATAAATCTCTTGAAAAATTGTCAAAATTTAATTCAAATCCTATATATTTGCAAGAATTTTACATATAATTCAAAGCTTTTATTTCTGGAATGAAGCATTTTATAATTTTTACAAACCTTTCGATTCATTATAAATTTTCAAAATTGATGCAAATTATTCAAACTTGGTAGTTAAAACAAGTTATAAGTTTTGCAAAATTTTCGAGTCGAGGATGCCATACTCGTAATAGTATTTTGAATTACACAGGGTACATGTATACTGCTTATATGTGTGGGCCTATATGAGATTTATTTCGAAAAAAACACTCCTATAGCTTTATATGTATCATATATAAAATTTGCTTTAATTTATTTGCAATTATTATAT